>JAJPUD010035924.1:0-10091 GCA_023553655.1 Myrmecobius fasciatus | reverse complement strand
AAAAAGAAACAAAAAATAAAAAATAAAAAAAAAATAAAAAACCTTCCCTTTCTATGAAAAAAAAAAAACAACTCTCTGGCAGTCCAATTATTCTTATATTTTCTCTTCTTGATCTATTCTCAAGATCTGTTGCTTTTCTTATAAGATGTTTCACTTTCTTTTCTATTTTCTCATTCTCTATAATCTGTTTTGTTATTTCATGGACTCTCATAGCCTCACTGGTTTTTCCTTGCCCAATTCTAATTTTCAAAGAATTCTTTTTATCTTTGAGACTCTGTACCTCTTTTTCTAGTTGGTTAGATTTTTTTTTTGTTTTTTCTCAATGTCATTTTATTTTTAAATTCTTTTTTGAGTTTTTTTATAAATTCTCTCTGGTCAAGAAGCCATTTTATATTACTCTTTGGGATAGAAACTTTTTTCCCCAAAGTGTCCTCCTCTGAAGATGAACCCCAGTCTTCCTTGTTCCCATAACATGTTTCAATGGTGGGGTTCATTTTTAAATAAGAGGTATTAATGTAAGCACCTCTGATTGTGGAATGGGAGATAGTGCCTCAAACTTCCCTTCAGCTCTCCACTCTGACTAGGGACTCCAAATCAAAAGCTCCCCCTTCTGCAAGTGCCCACAGCCAGCAGCAACCTTGCCCTACGGCTTCTGTACTCACTGAGTGTTGATTCCTTTTCACCCAGGGCTACGTCTCAGCAGCACTATCCAAGTCAGCTGAGGTCCACTCAGTCTTTCTGGACTCAAACCCTGACTTGACTAACAGTCTAGGAGGTGAAAGTCTCTGTGGTTCCTGCTGAGGCTCCAGCTACACCTCCCTACTTGATGTGTCTGCAGACACTTTAGACAGGTAAATTCCCAGCCCAGGGTCTTTCTTCAGATTTTCTCAGATTGTATCCGGAGGACTCCTGTTCTGCCCCAAATCTTTTTGAGTTTTCACCACTCTATGTCCATCATGAGATGCAAATTATTCTATTTGTGGGGAAAATATAGAGAGTTTGAAATTTGTCAACCTAATCAACCACCTTCCCAGAATCCTTCCTCCATCATTTTCTTGCATCACTCTCATTTCTTTCCCCAATTTTTACCTACTTCTCTTATTTGATTTTTAAAATCCTTTTTGAGCTCTTCCATGGCCTGACATCAATTTATATTGATGGAGGAAAATGTCCTCCTCTAAAGAAATAGCTTAGTTTGGCCAAAATCCAGGCCAAGCTAGGATGTAACAAGATATAAAGGATGTTTGAAGGTGGGACAAGAGTCAACCAAGCTCATTTGTTTTCTGAGATGAAAAGCAGTTGGCTATGGTTCCCTATAGCTGGGCTTCTTAAACTTTTCTACCTGACCCGAGATTTATAAATATATAAAATAGGTATACAAACCAAACATTTACTGATAATAAATCATAAAGAAATTTATTTCAAAACAATTATTTGGTATGCATCTTAATTTACTATGCATTAAATATAAAAATAAAGTTGCATATTAATGTGATGGATTTGCTCTATTTTTATGTAAAGAATTAAATCTTAGTGGAATATTCGATACATTTTTACTGTTGCTGAATTTTTTGTTACTTCCACATTCAGTTACACAACCCCATATGATGTTGCAACCTACATTTTAAAAAGCTTTGCTCTATAGAACTAGGGTTCTCAACCTGCAATACATACCTATTTTTAAAATATTTTGATAATCAGGTTTTTTGTAATTTTATATATTCTACTTTATGCTTTTTAAAAACATTACTTGAGAAAGGGATTCATAGATTTTACTTAATTGCCAAAGGCATCCATTACACAAATAGGTTAGGAACCCTTGTTGGAGATTGAGCCTCTATTTTATTGGAGGTTGTTATCATTCAGACTTTTCTTCCTGGGGCCAAGTGTCCTTAAAGTTTTACCATCTTCCTCTAAATGTTTTCCATTTTTAAATTCCCTTTTCATTTTCTCCAGTGAGTCTTTCCACCTGCCTCTGAACTGTTCTTTTGGATGATATTAAACTTTTGTTTCACTTTTGATGAAATTGTACAATGAATTCTCTTGGGATAGGGCAGCTGCATTTTATCTTGGCCTCTGAAATAGGAGAGAATGGATGCTGCCAGATTTATTAAAACCTGACACCAGATCTTGAATATTTTAGTTGCATCCTAAACACCTCTATGCAATTAATAATACAGCTAATGCATGTGATATTAAAGTAAATAGTGATATTTGTGCATATATTTTTGTGTCATTTAAACTTACAATTTCTTTCCCATTCCTATTTGACATTCCTCTACCATATTAACCATAACCCAGAAATCTGTGCTGTTTTTATATGCTTAGCTAAATGAAAAATACAAGGAATTAACCTGTGCCATCTGGCAGTTCTAAGTATTAACTTTAACTATTTTATGCCCATATTCAATCACTGCAGGTGAACTTATTCTTTAAATTTAGAATCAACTCTATGCTATTTTCTATTATTGGCACATACCTATATATTCTCATCAATTAATTAATGTTTATCTCTTTATTACTGTCAATCAAATGTGTATGTTGAAGGTGGGGGAGCCTTTTCAGAAAATCTAATTGATTTATTTCTACTGATTTTCCCAGGCATAAACCAGTTAGTGCTATTACTCTTGTGCCCTCTCTGAGGGTCTTCCCTCTTCCCTCCTTCCATTTTTTTTGCTAAGAACACAGCAGTTCTTTCAACAGTTTAACTTTCAAACTTGAATCATTCTCAATTATTCACTCTCCTTCATAAAAATTCACTTGCCAAGTTTTGCTAATTTCATTACCAGAGCATCACTTGTATGTGTATCTTTTTCTCCATTCCAGTATCCAGACTCTTCTCACCTCATGCTTGTAATCACCTTCTCATTGACCTCCCTGCCTGTGTACTCTGTTTTCCATGCTGCTGCTAAATTGATATTCCTAAAGCATACCTTTGACTAAGTTACCCTCCTGCTCAAGAAGTTCTGGTGTCTTTCTATTACTTTAGATTAAAACACAAACTCCCCCCTGCTTCTCATTTACAATCTGGGTTCCACCTACTTCTCCAGGATTACTGCACATTACTGTCACTTTTATACTCTAAATTCTAATCAAATCGACCAATTTGGTGTTCTTAGAACATGACTTTTTACCTTCTGTCTCCATATCTTTGCACAGGCTATACCCCATATGTCTAATTTATCATGTCTTTGTCTCTATCTCATGGAATTATCACCTTCCTTACATATTCAACTTAATGCCAGCTACTATAGAATATCTATCTTGACACCACAGTTTTCTCAGTTTTTCCTTCCCCTCTTCCCCCAAATTTTGATTTTTCTTTGTATTGTGTATATACTTATTTACTTATGTTCATTGATTAGTTGTTGTTTAGACAATAAACTCCTGAAAGTAACAGCTATATTGATTGTTTCATGGTATTTTTAATATTAGTATGATGCCCAGTATTGACAAGTTAATCTGGTCTAGGCGATGGAATTCTCAGCTATACCATCTCAGGGTTCATCCTTTACAGAAAAAGACTAAGGTTCAATAATGGGAACTAGTAGACATGATTCCTAACAGAGTGCCCTTCCAAGATGAAAAGAAGACTCATATTTTATACTGTTTCAAAAACACAGTTACATTTTTTCCAGAAAAGGAAACTGAGGCTAGAAAAGTAGTCTGGAAAAAAGGCTAGAAAAAGTCCTAGGTCTACAAAAGTAGATTGGCAATGGAGCAGTGATGAAAATAAAGGGGCAAAAAAAGGGAAAGCTCCAGAGACTTGGAATCCATTTGGGTTTAAGGGTAAAAGGTATTTGTACATAAATTGATTCAATAAAAATGTGTAGCTGACACTGCCCATTGTGGGTAGCTCCTGGCTGCTTTTAGTATTTCTCAGGTGTAAATTAACTTTTTCTGAATGGAAATGGGTATTTTTACCCCTGAAGCTAAAATATTGTATGCCAGAAATGAGAACATTGATGAAGATTGTGATCACTGAGAGGCAGATAGAATAATAAGTTGGGGATCAAGATTCAGAGGCTGAAGGAAATTTAAAGGTCAACCCTCTTTCCCCCAAATTTTAAAAATAAGAAAAATGAAGCCCATAAAAATTGTCACCTGCCCAAACATACAGATAGTTTTTAACATAATTAGGACTCGAGGACAAGGATTTTAATTGCATATGTATTACTTTATGCTGTGATTACATCTAAACAGATATGTGAAGTATAGGGGTTAGAGCACTGCTTTTAGAGTTCAGAAGACTGGGGTTCAAGTATTGCCCTTGACAATTACTAGCTTATGACTATCATCAAATCACTTAATAATGTCTCTATGCCTCAGTTTCTTTTTCCATAAAATGTAAAGCTATTTTTAAAATAGTATAAAATATAAGCCTCCCTTTCACCTTGGAAAGCAGTGTAGTCTGATTTGTCCCAATTCAACAAGGAGAGATTTTAGAGACATTAGAAGAAATCATAAATGTAATTCAGTTAAATGAGGGATAGGATTTGTTAAGAAACAGAAATAGGTATGTTCTTTCAGAACATATAGAACTATGAAAAATTACTAAATAGTTTTTTTGTCCTCTCAAAATCTAATGTACCTCAGAGATTCCACTTTGGACTTTTCTATGTGTGTGTAACCAACTAAATAATTCACTGTAGAAAGAAGCTAATGGTTAATTGCTTGTAGAAAAGTAATGAATTGTGAGGCTCTTCCCCTTATAGTGTCCACTTCCTGGGATTAATGGGAAACCAGAATCAGGTAACCTGTGTAAAGCAATTTGCAAATATTCAAAGGCTATATAAATTTCCATTATTATTATTTTTGTAAGCAATTCCCAAATAAAGTCACATCAAGTCAGATATAACTGAAACAAATGAAACAACATGGCAGTTCTTTGCTACAGATTATGTTACTTGTATACCTGAAATGCAGCAACAAAGAAAGCCAGCTGAATACTTCAGTATAAATTAGATAGAGATATGCAGCTAAGCATCTATTATCTCTCTAGCCATCTTTCTATTTTTCATATCCATCAAACTATCTTACCATTTTTCATATCTATCATTTATTTTTCTGTAAGTCAATCTTTCTTTTCTTCTCTCTCTTTCCTTATCTACCTACCTACCTATCTATCTACCCATGTATATGAACACAAACATATAAAAGAAAAATTTGATCAAGTGAAAATACTACTTTAAGCTAATATTATTAAAGTCATTTGCCAACTTGCAAATGTGGGCTCTTATTCAAGATGTGTTTTTCAATAACAGATTTGAGATTTCCATAGCAACAGTCAGTGCTCTGTTTCACTGCTTTCTAGATGCTGAGTTTCTAACTAATGAGAAAAAAAGATGTATAACCCATGTTATAGTTTTAATCAAAACTTTATAGAATAGGGTGAAGGGAAGGGATGCTATTGACATAAGAGTAATATCAAAATGTTATCCCTTTGGGTTTATGTAATTTATTCTATTTTTTTAAATATGGCATCCTATTTTCAGAATAAAGGCATTAGTAGTTTTATTTTGCAAAGGATAGATGACTAATTCATATAACAGATGAAGAATTCCTCGAATTTCTCTTAAATTGGATCTTGTTGATCACTTCAATTCTCCAAAAGCCCTGGAATCTTGGTCATTATTTTATCCACAGATAACTATAATAATCTCACCACCTAATAAAAGTCGATGGTTTACCATAAAGAGAAACGATTTTCATGAATGACTGGGGTCAAAATCCTTTATCTTTTAGAGATCAACTTTGTGGTTATAGGGTGCTCCAAATTTATCTAGGTTAACCTGAAGTCAATGGACACAATTAATTACTGGATTTAAGGTCCTTTAACCTTGAATATTTTGATATTCGAATTTAGTAGATCTTATCAGGACTTACATTCTATTTGAATCATCTTTAATAACTCAGGGTTACTGATGAAGTAAAAGACTTAATTATAAGTAAAAGAAAGTATGATTTTCCCCAAAGAGCATCTAATTGTTAATTAGCTGGTTGCATTCATTAATACAAAAGTTTTAGTCAAGAGCCACTTCAGGGTCTGGAATGGGAAAACTAGGGTCATGGGGCCTGCTCTCAGGAGCAATGGATGAGGACAGGTTGCCTCTGATGGAGCCAGACATTGACCTGACCAAGGGCCAGCTCTTTGACAGAAAGGGAATTTTATGTTACCTGCAGTACAATTCCTCAATCACTTTTCTATAGTATATGAAGAGAAGCTGTAAACTCTTTCTCTTCGGATCCAAGTTATCATCTTATATAAGTCTAGATTATGTCAAATATGACATATTGAATGCAAATGTTAATGGTATATAAATCAGCCAGCAGTCCCCTCAGGTCAACAGTCAAAATTGATTAGTGTATAAGATATTGGATCACAGAAAAGTGAAGAGTCAGCAGAACATATATTATCTGTTGCCAAGGATACAAAATATGCCAGATATCTCAAAATGGTTCAAGTAGGTATACCTGGGATGTCAATAAGAATCAAACTAATAGCTGAAGGACTGGACCAAGATTTTCTTGAGAGTACAGCTGTCCCAGTGCTTGATGAGGAAGGTAAAGCAAATGCCAAAGAAAATCTGTCATTTTCTATCTGTCTGTCTAGCTATCTATCTATCTTTCTATCTCTCTAAGAAAGGATGTTTTCACAGATTGTATGCTTTAGACTTAAGGTCGAATCCATTTCAATTATATCGGAGGGTGACAAATTTCAGAGATTACTTTTCTTACAAAATATTTACTAGGCTAAGATTTTTCACATCTTCATAAAGACTTCCATTCACAATAAAAATATTATCTAGGAGTCATCTTAATTTGTGAAAATCTCCTATAATGACTAACTTGAATTTTGTGTGATTTATAAAGGTCAGTTACACAAGCAGCCAAAAATTATTGTTTTTAAAATGCGAAGGATTTTTTATTATCACAATAGATGAATGACTTGACTGTGCATCCTATTACTGCATGGAAGTATCTATAATCCCAGTATACCTAAATAAGTAAAATTTGAATGCCTAATTAAAATAGAGCATGATGATATTACCATTACTAAGCTGTGATATTTGAGTGTTGTAATATAAGTTGAAAGACAAAGCCCATTTACTTTGAGTTTAATGCTTCCTAATTAGTCCTACCCAAACATTGAATTGGGTTAAATTATTGAGACTATTTTTATTAATCATTTTAGCATAAAAATGTTCATGTGAGTTCACTTCTAAAAGATCTACTAAATAATTTTCTGTCCAAAAGACAATACAGTTCAAAGTCACCAAATTACCTATGGAGACTTCAAGGTGTGAAGATGATTTGCTTCTTGTTTATTGGAGAACAACACCTTGCAGTACTTGTTCTTTATATATTACCAAGGTCAAATATAGCAATCAACATTGGTTGTAAATACACTGTTCTAAGTTAGCTAAGCCTCCGTGTTCCTTATGACTAGCCACTCAAAAAGAGCAATTAATTTCACATATTATAGGAGCCTCTCATCTTTAGAGACAATCCTCTATAAATATTGGTGCACAATCAGGAATAGCTTAAGATGTTTTTAAAATATTTATTACATGGAGAAATTGAGAAACTTATTGGAATGATATTATTTGCTAATCATTGAATTGATCTAAATTTACTATTTTTCTTTAGAAGAATGGAATTGCTCTATTTCTCCTTTGATTTGAAAGTAGGTTTGATGGTAAGCCATACTTAAGATTTCCAGATATTTTCTATTTAAAAATGTATTTTTAAAAATATATCAAAATGAGCAAATGATTAACAATAAACACATTTACATCTTTCTAGTCTGTTTTAATTATGATATAAACGTTAAACATTTCCCTTGACATCTAACCCATTGGGTTTCCTTATAGATGTAAGTAGAACATGACTTCTGTTGAAGGATGAATGGTGTTCATAGGCTCTTATGATACACTGGTAACACTATTTAGTAAAACTACTTTGTTTCTGAACAGGTTGCTCAAAATAACAAGTTCCACAAAGTATGAAAATTTATACATTTTAATCATTTAATGTAACAAGTATTATAGTATAGCCAGTGTGGAAGTCATTAAAAATTATTTTATCTTTTTAATTATAAGGTTAATGATCTAAAGAATGAAAATGAATGACATATTATGGCTGTCTCAGTCTAAGTTGGACAGACCATCTTTTTTGTCCCATTGAAGTTTTTATGCTAACTCCACACACAGTTGGCTGCCTCAGTCTAAGTTGGACTAGCCATCGTTTTTTTTCCCCCAATAAAATCTTTGTGTTGACTCCACACACAGTTGGCAGCTAATAAATGCTGATGAAATTCAGTTGACCTTGTATTGCTTTTCTCTGCCTTCCCACATGTAGTGGTATTTTTCTAGATCTTATTAAACATTTCTAAGTAAATGGCTAAGAAGACTAAGATATAGGGTACAAAACCATCACATTTTATAATTTACTATAAAATAGATTCAAAATCCCAGCTTTATTTCTTACTCCCTTTGTGATCTTGGGGAACTCAGTTAACCTCTAAAAGCCTTAATTTCATCATTTGTAAAAGGAAAGAGTTGAACAATGATCACTGAGAACTTTTTAACTCTAAATCATAGAATTTATATATAATACATATTTTTGCTACATATTTCAGCAATAAATAACCTTCATAAATAAGAATGAAAATATTTTCAGTATATGGACATCATCTCATCTAGTTTCCTTGTCTTATAAGAAAAGTAATTAATTCCAAAAGAGGTTAAAGAGGTGACTTGCTTAAGAAATTGAAAATAATTTCATTTATATCAATGAGAAATACTTACTTTGTTCATTATTTTCTTAAATGTTAAAATATAGTCCTTTGTAGGAATTTATAAAAATAGATTTAAATAATATATTTAAGCTTGTCTTGCAAACTACATACATGTATACATTATATATTGTGTGTATGTCTGTATACACACATGCACCCTAATTACTTATAAATACTTAGAATTAACTTAGGAATATTAACTTACAATTATTTGGAATTGGTTTGGGACTGAATAAGGAAAATATCTTGCCTCTCCAGCGAATCTCAACCAAAACCAAATTCTTAGGAAAGAAATGGGCCAAAAGTCAAGATACTGAGAGCCACACAAGGAGACACTTTTCAATTCAGTATAGTCTTGAACCTCCTTAGTTCAACCCCAATGTCTTAATGAACAGGGTGGTGGTAATCAGACATGCTATTTTTCATTTTCTCATTTTAACTTTCATTATTTCCAGCATTTGAGAATGTTTAATGCAGTGGCCATGCTTCTCTCTCTCAGTAACACTTAAGGACACAGAGCAGAAATGTGCATACTAGCAACCTGAGACCCTCTAAGACCATTCAAATGAAGAAGAAATGTTAAAGCAACTAATGAAAGGCATGTGTAAGACAGCAACAGTCTAGAAGAATGCTTGTTCATTTCCAAAAATGGAAGCTAATTCTATGCTCAATCAATGGACTGGAATTTGTTCCAGGTGCTTATTTTATATAGATTATATACTTTTCTCCTCGGGCCACCAGAAATCATACAACCATATTTAAATGATTATACAGTCTAAAGCCTGAAAACTTTTTTGAGCACAAGGAATACTATTTTATTTCAAAAAAAAAATCACAGATTATTCCCAATAAATGACAGAAGTTGAATTTTTAGTATCCCTTGTTTGAGAAAATGCAAGAAAACAAAAAAATGCCAGCAATTCATAAATCTCCTTAATTCCCATGGGTTCAAATATCATCCCTTTGCAAATGACGCCCCAAACCAATAGTCCTAGCCATAAATCTGTATCATCAACTATCTATTGGTCATATCTCGTAGAGTGCTAGACTTGAAATCAGGTTGATGTTGACTCATATCTTGCCTTGGGTGATTACAAACTATATCATCAACAGGTAATTTCATTTCTTTGGTCTTCAGCTTCCTAATTTCTAAAACAAATGAGTAGGACCAATTGCCTTCAATTTTCTTTCAGTTCTGGATCTTATACATACCTGGTTTCCTTTAATATTCCCTTCTTTACATGTATAGTCTTAAGTGACTCAGGCTGTCAATGGGCACATTTTGAAAGTC
>JAJPUD010035921.1:0-10092 GCA_023553655.1 Myrmecobius fasciatus | reverse complement strand
CCCTTTGACCCAGCAGTGTTTCTACTGGGCCTATATCCCAAAGATATCTTAGAGGAGGGAAAGGGACCCACATGTGCAAGAATGATTGTGGCAGCCCTTTTTGTAGTGGCTAGAAACTGGAAACTGAAGGGATGCCCATCAATTGGAGAGTGGCTGAATAAATTATGGTATATGAATGTTATGGAATATTATTGTTCTGTAAGAAACGACCAGCAGGACGATTTCAGAGAGGCCTGGAGAGACTTGCATGAACTGATGCTGTGTGAAACGAGCAGAACCAGGACATCATCATACACAGCAACAACAATATTACATGTTGATCAGTTCTGATGGACATGGCTCTCTGCAACAAAGAATTGTCTCAAACCAGTTCCAGTTGTTCACTGAAGAAAACCATATACACCCAGAGAGAGGGATATGAAATATGGACCACAACATAACATATTCATGATCTCTATTGATATTTGCTTGCCTTGTGTTGCCTTTCTCTGATTTTCTTTTTTTTTTCTTGTAGATAGGATTTTTCTTGCATAACTTGTCAAGTAATTCAACATTATTAACATGTCATGGACTTCCTGCCATTTAGGGGAGGGCAGGGGACTGGGGGTAAAATTTGTAATGGAAAGCTTTGTAAAGGTCAGTCCTGGGGAACTACCCATACATATGTTATACAAATAAAAAGCTTTA
Source organism: Myrmecobius fasciatus (assembly GCA_023553655.1). Classification (NCBI taxonomy): domain Eukaryota; kingdom Metazoa; phylum Chordata; class Mammalia; order Dasyuromorphia; family Myrmecobiidae; genus Myrmecobius; species Myrmecobius fasciatus. The sequence continues at coordinate 9,405 of JAJPUD010035921.1, read as the reverse complement.
ATAAAAATAAATAAATAAATAATTAAGAGGTGAGTAAGAAGAATGCATGCACAGAAGGGGAAAGGAGAGGTATAGTGGGGTAAAATTTCTCATAAAAAGGGAGAAGAAAGTTATTACATTGGAGAGAAAGATGGAAGAGATGGTAGAGAACACTTGAATTTTATTCTTATCAGAATTGGCTCAAAGAGAGAAGAGCATGCACACTCAGTTGGATAGAAATCCAACTTACCATACAGGAAAATATGAAGTGAAAGAGATAATAGAAGGGAGAAGGGTCCACTTAGAAAAGAGAAAAGATGAGAGGAGAAAAGAGAAGAATCACAAGCAAAACATTTTTAGAAGTAGGGTGAAAGGAAAGCAAGAAAATAATAAAAAGGGGAAGCAAGATATAGGGAAATGCAATAAGCATTTCTGATTGTGAAAACAATTGTGGCAATTTCATTTATAAAGGCATTATCTCTCAAATATATAGAAAAAGGAATCAAATTTATAAAAGTCAAGAGATATTATCCAATTTCCATATGTTTATTTTTTATTACAGCTTTTTATTTGCAAAACATATGTATGGGTAATTTTTCAATATTGACCCTTACAAAGATTTCTGTTACAAATTCCCTCCCAACCCCCACCCCTACCCTAGATGGCAGGAAGTCTAATACATATTAATTATGTTAAAACACCTGACAAATCGAATATGTGTATACATATTTTTATAGTTATCTTACTGTGCAAGAAAAATCGGATCTACAAGAAAAAAAATCTGAGAAGGGAAACATAATGCAAAGAAACATCAATAGAAAACATGAAAATGTTAAGTTGTAGTCCACATTCATATCCCTCTCCCTGGAATAAATGGGCTTTTCCTTAAAATAATCAGCAGCATCTATTTAAAACCATCAGCAAGCATCATATGTAATGGAGACAAACTAAAACCATTCCCAATAAGATCAGGAGTGAAACAAGGCTGCCCACTGTCACCATTACTATTTAATATTGTACTAGAAATGTTAGCTTTAGCAATAAGAGAAGAAAAAGAGATAAAAGGAATCAGAGTAGGTAACGAAGAAACCAAATTATCACTCTTTGCAGATGACATGATGGTATACTTAGAGAACCCTAGAGACTCAACTAAAAAACTACTAGAAACAATTCACAACTTTAGAAAAGTGGCAGGATTCAAAATTAATCCACATAAATCATCACTGAACAATTGGAACTGGTTTGAAACATTTCATTGTTGAAGAGAGCCGTGACCATCAGAGTTGATCATTATATAGTTTGTTGTTGCCTGGTTCTGCTCATTTCACTCAGTATCAGTTCATGAAAGTCTCTCCAGGCTTCTCTGAAATCATCCTGCTGGTTGTTTCTTACAGAACAATAATATTGCATGATATTCATATACTGTAATTTATTCAGTCATTCTCCATGGCCCATCAATTGATGGGCATCCATTCAGTTTCCAGTTTCTAGCCACTACAAAAAGGGCTGCCACAAACATTCTTGCACATGTGGGGCCCTTTACTTCCTTTAAAATCTCTTTGGGATATAACCCCAATAGAAATACTTCTGGGTCAAAGAGTATGCACAGTTTGATAACTTTTTGAGCATAGTTCCAAATTGCTCTCCAGAATGGTTGGATCTGTTCACAGTTCCACCAACAAACTATCAGTTCAGTGTCCCAGCTTTCTGACATTCCCTCCAACATTTGTCATTATCTTTTCCTGTCATTTTAGCTAATCTGGCAGGTGTGTAGTAGTATCTCAGAGTTGTCTTAATTTTCTAGATCTATAAAATAATTTCTTGGGAGTTTGATTGGTACGGCTCTAAATAAGTAAATTAGTTTGGGTATTATTGTCATTTTTATTATATTCGTTCAGCCTAGCCATGAGCACTTGATGTTTTTCCAATTGACTAGGTCTGGCTTTATTTGTGTGGAAAGTGTTTTGTAGTTCAGTTCATATAGTTCCTGACTTTTCCTTGGCAAATAGATTCCCAAATATTTTATATTATCGACAGTTATTTTGAATGGAATTTCTTTTTGTATCTCCTGTTGCTGAACTTTGTTAGTAATATATAAAAATGCTGATGAATTATGTGGATTTATTTTGGACTTTCCCTTGGCAGATATATTCCCAAATATTTTATACTATTGATGGTTATTTTGAATAGAATTTCTCTTTGTATCTCTTGCTGTTGCATTTTGTTGGTGATGTATAAACATGCTGATTATTTATCTCGATTAATTTTGTATCCTGCAACTTTGCTAAAGTTATGAATTGTTTCTAGTAATTTTAGTCGAGTTTCTAGGGTTCTCTAAGGATACCATCATATCATCTGCAAAGAATAATAATTTGGTTTCCTCATTACCTACTCTAATTCCTTTAATCTCTTTTTCTTCTCTTACTACCAAAGCTAACATTTTAAATACTATATTAAATAGTAATGGTGACAGTGTGCAGACTTGTTTCACTCCTAATCTTATTGGGAATGATTCTCATTTAGCCCATTACATATGATGCTTACTGATGGTTTTAAATAGATGCTACTGATCATTTTAAGAAAAAGCCCATTTATTCTTATACTCTCTAGTGTTGTTAATGGGAATGGGTGTTGGACATTATCAAATGTTTTTTATGCATCTATTGAGATAATCATATGATTTTTGTTAGTTTGGCCATTAATATAATTGATTATGCTGATAGTTTTCCTAATATTGAACCAGCCCTGCATTCCTGGCATAAATCCCATTTGGTCATAATATATTATCCTGGGGATGACTTTCTGTAATCTCATTACTAATTTATTATTTAAGATTTCTGCATCAATATTCATTAGGGAAATTGGTCTATAGTTTTCTTTCTCTGTATTCACCCTACCTTTTTGGCTATCAGCTCCATATCGGTATCATAAACAGAATTTGGTAGTACACCTTCTTTCCATACTTTTTCATATAATTTATATAGTATTGGAATTAATTGTTCTTTGAATGTTGGGTAGAATTCACATGTAAAACCATCTGACCTTGGAGATTTTTTCTTAGGGAGTTGATTAATAGTTTGTTCTTTTTCTTTTTCTAAAATGGGGCTATTTAAATAATTTATTTCCTCTTCTGTTAACCTGGGCAATTTATATTTTTGTAGATATTCTTCCATTTCATTTAGATTATCAAATTTATTGGCATAAAGTTGGGCAAAGTAACTGCTAATGATTACTCTAATTTCCTCTTCATTGGAGGAAAATTCTCCCTTATCATTTTTGAGACTAACAATTTGATTATCCTCTTTCCTTTTTCTAATCAAATTAACTAAAGGCTTATCTATTTTGTTGGTTTTTTCATAAAGCCAACTCTTAGTTTTATTTATTAATTCAATAGTTTTCTTATTTCCAATTTTATTAATCTCCCCTTTAATTTTCAGAATTTCCAATTTTGTATTTGAGAGTTTTTAATTTGCTTTTCTTCTAGCTTTTTTAATTGTAAGCCCAATCATTGATCTTCTCTTTCTCTATTTTTTGCAAGTAAGCATCTATAGATATAAAATTACCCCTCATAACCACTTTGGCTGTATCACACAAATTTTGGTATGTTGGCTCATTATTGTCATTCTCCTGAATGAAATTATTGATTGTGTCTAAGATTTGCTCTTTTACCCATTCATTCTTTAAGATTAGATCATTTAATTTCCAATTAACTTTTGTTCTATTTTCTCCTGGCCTTATATAACATGTGATTTTTATTGCATCATGATCTGAAAAAGATGCATTTACTATTTATTTCTGCATTTGATTTTGAGGCTTTTATGCCCTGGCACATGGCCAATTTTTGTATAACTTCCATGAACTACCGGGAAAAAAGTAAACTCCCTTTCTGTCTCCATTCAATTTTCTCCAAATCTCTATTATACCTAACTTTTCTAACATTTCTTTTACCTCCCTAACTTCTTTCTTATTTATTTTGTGGTTTGACTTATCTAATTCTGAGAGAGCAAGGTTGAGATCTCCCACTAGTATAATTTTGCTGTCTATTTCTTCTTGCATCTCTCTTAACTTCTCTAAGAATTTGGATGCTATACCACTTGGTGTATCTATGTTTAGTACTGATAGTGCTTCATTATTTATGGTACCCTTTAGTAAAATATAGTTTCCTTCCTTATCTCTTTTAATGAGATATATCTTTGCTTTTACTTGATCTGAAATAAGGATTGCTACTCCTTTTTTGTTCATCTGAAGCATAATAGATTCTGCTCTAGCCCTTTACCTTCACTCTGTGTGTATCTCTATGTGTTAGATGTGTTTCTAGTAAACAACATATTATTGGATTCTGGCTTTTAATCCAGTTTGCTATCCACTTCCATTTTATGGGAGAGTTCATCCCATTCACATTCACAGTTAAAGTAACTAAATCTGTATTTCCTGCCATCTTAGTTATCCAAAGTTATATTTTTCTCTTTTCTTTCTCCTTTCCCCCTTCCCTCCTCCCCAGTATTTTGTTTTTGATGACCACCTGATTCAAATAGTCCTCTCCTCTTTAGATCCCCTCCCCCTTTTTTACACCTCCCCTAATTCTTCTATTTTCCCTTTTATTAGTCTATCCCTTTCTTTTCCTCCTTTCCCTCCTACTTCCCTATAAGGAGGGACAAGTTTTTGTGAAACCAAATGTGTTTGATATACTCTTTTAGAGTCCAATCTGATGAGAGTAAGATTCACACAATGCTCATCCCACTCCCTTTTTTCCCTCAATTATATTAGATTTTCTTTGCCTCTTCATGAGATTTTATCTTATTTTTACTTTATTTTACCACCTTTTCCCTCTTTTTCCCAGTATGATAGCCTTTCCAACTCTAGTTTCTTTTTCATTTTATCAAAGTAAAATCAAATTATACCCCCATTCTTTTAAGTATACCCATAGTAGAAATATAATTCTCAAGAGTTTTTTCCCTTTTTACCTTTTTTTTCTTCTCTTGAATTCTGTGTTTGGAGGTCAATTTTTTTGTTCAGATCTTGTCTTTTCATTAGAAATAGGTGAAATTCACATATATCTTTGAATTTCCATCTTCTTCCCTGGAAGATAATGCTCATTTTAGCTGGATGGCTTATTCTTGGCTGTAATCCAAGTTTCTTTGCCTTTTGGAATATCTGATTCCTGGACCTTCAATCCCTTAAATGTGGAAGCTGACAGATTTTGGATGATTCTAATTACAGTTCCTTAGTATTTGAATTGTTTCTTTCTAGCTGCTTGCAATATCTTTTCCTTGGTGTGACAGTCCTGAAATTTAGCCATGACAGGTGACCAGTGAATTCTTTCAATGGCGATTTTGCCTTCTGATTCTAAAACATCAGGGCAGTTTTCTTTCATGATTTCCTGGAAGATAGTGCCTAGGTTCTTTTTTATTTTTTCATCATGGCTTTCATGGAGTCCAATAATCCTTAGATTGTCTCTCCTAAATCTGTTTTCCAAATCAGTTGCTTTTCCTAGGAGATATTTCATATTTTCTTCTATTTTTTTCATTTTTTGTTTTTGTTTGACTGATTTTTGAAGTCTTATTGAGTCATTCACTTCCATTTGTTGAATTCTAATTTTGAATGTATTATTGTCTTCAGTTATCTTTTTTAGCTCCTTTTGTAACTGGCCAATTGAATCTTTTGTTTATTGCAGTCTTTTTCCATTTCACCATTTTTTTTTCAATGAATTGGTGTCTTTTTCATATTTCTTTTGTAGACTATTATATGCTTTTTCCATTCCTTCCTTCAATGATCTCATTTCATTTCCCCATTTTTCTTCTCTCTTTTGAGATTCTTTATGCAATCTTCCAGGAAAGCCTTGTGAAATGGGGACCAGCTCATGTCTCCCTCTGTGGCTTCCTCTGAAGTTGCTTTACCTTTAGGAACCTCAGGATCTGAGGTCTGCCCTTCTCTCTTTCCATAAAAGCTTTCTATAGTGATAGAAAGCTTTTCTGTCTCTTACTCATTTTTTAGAGCTTGAGGTCTGTTTAAATCAGAGAAGAGGTAACTGCTCTGGGGAAGTTCAGCTGGTTGATTTATGTTGTTGGGATGACTGGGATAGTTCCCATCTCAGTGGTTTTCAATCTAACTTTTACTAAAGGCAGATCTGCCAAAGCACCTGCCCGCAATCAGGGCAGAGTGGCCCAAGAGTCTCACAGAAACTTCCCAGGTGCTTAGAATCTGCCACCCTGAGTCCAGGCCCAGCTTCTTGCCTCTCCTGGAGCTATTGTCTGAGTTCAGCAAACTGCCCAAACCCCTGCCCCTCTGAAACAGACCTGCTTGGAAGTTCTTAAAGGTAACTTTTGCTGGAAATATATTGTCCTACAAATATTTGGAGGCACTTTGACTCCAGAACTAGTTTAGAGGCTTAATCAGCTATTGGTTTGAGAGAAGGTCAGAGGACGTCACAGAGAGTTATGTCTGCACTACACCATCTTTGCTCCAATAATCACAAAAATCCAATTGACCTATGTTTAAAAGTTTTTTGAATTGTCACTTTTCAGATGAAATAATTACAGCAAATTAATCCTAAAGTACTACCTGACACCTACTAGGACAGAAAAGGAGAATGAGAAATGTTGGAAAGAGTGTTGGAAAATTGAGACACTGATGGAACATTAGTGGAATTGTGAACTGATTTAACCATTATAGAGAACAATTTGGAACTATGCCCAGATATTAATAGCAGCCCTTTTCTAGTGGTAAAGAATTGGAAATGGAGGGAATTCCTCTAAATTGGGAAATGACCAAATATTTTGTGATATAATAATAATAATTTGTGATATATTACTGTGTTAGAATACTACTTTGATATATGATATGGGGAGCCAGATGCTCTCAGAAACTAACATGAGCTTCTGTAAAGTATAATTAATAGAACCATGAGAAAACTGTGTACATTAACAACAATATTGTAAAATAATCAACTTTTTGAAGCAAAACAATGATCTGAGACAACTTTGAAGGACTTATCATGAAAAAATGCTATCTCTGAAAAGGATCTGATGGCATCTAAATAAAAATTGAAGTTCATTTTTTAAATTTATTTTTCTTTGGGTTTATTTTGTTTTATGCCTTCTTTTGTAATATGAAAATGTTTTGCATGATTACACATGCGTAACTTAAAAATAACAAAAAGACTAATCCATTTATGATAGAGGAAAGAGGAATTTTAGAATGCCATTATCAATGAGCAGAAATCCTGTGACATGTTGAGATTACTTGATAAAAGGAGAAAATGTTCATCAGGAATGTGGAAGCTTGGATAGAACAGAGAAAAAGTTTTTGCTTTCCAGGGGCTTTCTATTTTCCTTCAGAAGCAGCATGCAATATTTAGGCTTGAATCAAAAACACCAAAGTTCAAGTTTTATTTTTACAAATATTAAATATGTCATCTTGAATAAATCATTTAACATCTCTTCTGGGAATCTTTTGAAGATTAGAAAATTTAGATAACTTGCTAAACTGCAAGTCAAAATCACAGCTCTACAAGTCAGAGACAAGTTTGGAAGTTATCTAAACTCTCTACAATTTCCCTCAGAAATAATTTTGCATCAAGTCTCTAAACATATTCTGTATTGACATAAGCCACCAAAAATAAAACAATTTCTCCAGCTTAAAATAATTTAGAAAGACTTCAGGAAAGGTATGTCTCACTTGAGTAAAAAGGGAACCCAGCCCAACATGGAACCCAGCCCAGATGGTATAGAAGCAATTTCATGGGAATCTTTAAGCCACAACACATATCAACAGTAAAGGCCCTTCAGGAGACTGTGAGGTCTCATGCCAGCCCAGAAGGCAAATTCCAGCCCCAGAATCCTATCACAACTAAGCAAAGTGGCCATGCCTCTATTACCTCAGGCCCCAGGGCAGAAAGCAGCAACCAGGTCCCTGAACACCAGAGTAAGAAGCATGGGACAGTATTTCTGATACTCCAGGAGCAGAGCTCAATTTTTAAAAATGAGCAGAAAAAAAGAAGAAAGCTGAAGTTTTGGATTGGGAATTAAGGAAAGGGAAAGCCAGAATAGGGTCAATTATATCACATGAAGACAAAAGCTCTATTGAAGTAGAAAAAAAAAGAATGAAGAAGTGAGCATTGTTTAAACCTTATTGTCATTCAATCTGGTTCAGAGAGGTAATAATATACATTCTCAGTTGGGTATATAAATCTATCTTACCATAAATGGAAGTAGGTGTGAAATGGGGAAAGATAAGAAGATGCTGATAGAAAGAAGGACAGATTGAGGGAAACACAGGAGAAGAGGGACAGAAGGAAAACACTGATAAGGAGGAACAGGATGATAAAAGAGAAGTCTAAATATGGTAACATAGGATGAGGGAAAATACATAGAAATCATAACTGTGAATATGAATGGGATAAACTTTACTCTAAAATCAAAGTGGATAGCACAGGGGATTAAAAACTAGAATTCTCGACTTCCTTTCGGGAGTGGAGCCATAGTGGCAGAGATCAGTCAGGAGTCTCTGTAACCTCCTCTAACCTTCCCTCAAACCAACAACATATGAAGCCTCTAGACTGATTTTGAAGCAAAAAAATCCACAATATCTGGAGGACAACACGATTCCAGAAGAAGATACTCTGGAAGAACCTCAAAACAGGTCTGTTTTAATTGGGCAGGGGGGTGGTCTGCTGAACCCAGACTGCAGTGCAGGGAGACCGGGGCAGGGAGCTGGAGCAGGGAGCTGGAACAGGAGTGGGAACAGGAGTGGGAGCATTGTGCTTTTCACACACCTGGGAGTCTTCTGCGGGCCTCTTGGATCAATCTGTCCTGACTGTGGGCAGGTGGTTTGGAGGGTCTGCCTCTTGAGGGGGATACATAGTGAACCACTGAACCCCTGATGAGCATTGGACCTAGCTGCCATTACACAGCACCTTAAAGCAATCAATCATTCAACAGGACTGATCAGTACCAGAAATAATTCAATCAGCTGAGCTGCTCAGTACCTGAAATAATTCAATCAGCAGAACTGCCCCAGGGTGAATTAAAGCAGAACTGCCCAGCACCTGACATAATTCAATCAGCACAACTGCCCAGTTCCTGAAATAACTCAATCAGCAGAACTGCCCCAGGGCAAATTAAAGCAGCTGTCCCACCTTTGCCCTAAACAGACCTCACACCTTAAAAAAAATGAATAAAAAACCAAAAAGAGCTCTCACCCTAGACAACTTTTATGGAGAGAGGGAAGAACAGACCTCAAATCCTGAGGCCCCTAAAGGTAAAGCAACTCCAGAAAAAGCCCCAAAGAGAGACATAAACTGGTCTCCATGTCACAAGGCTTTCTTTGAAGATTGCATAAAAAATCTTAAAAGAGAGTTAGAAGAAACATGGGGAAACGAAATGAGATCACTGCAAAATAAAATAGAAAAAATGGAAAAAGAATGCA
>JAJPUD010035919.1:0-10093 GCA_023553655.1 Myrmecobius fasciatus | reverse complement strand
GTCTATGTTTTACCGAGCCTTTGCCCCCTTTGTTCCCTCTTTGTTTCCTCTTTGCTCTGTACCTCTCTTTCATTTTTCCTCTGTCTTTCATTCTGTCCTTTCTCCTATCTAAAGAAATTCTCAAGTATCTGATAGTATAATATTCAGTTTTCTTCTCTTAGTTTTCCTTCCTATTGTCCTTTTCATATTTATTGGCCAGAGTTGGGAAGGTTATAGTAAATAAAATCACATTTATTAGAAAAGGCTCATGGCAAGATAATTAAAATGATTTCTTATTGCAGGAAAGACTTAAGATTTGTCAGTGACGTTGAGAAGGAAATGAAAGCCCTTGTGGAAGCTGTAAATAAGGTTAGTAGCCAAAGATGTGAATCAATGCCAAAACTTCAACTTATCATGCAAAAAGCATTGGAGGTGATGCAACAATCTTGTAAAAAAGGAGTGGGAATAGAGAAGGAATGATTCATTTGCAAACAGACCTAGCAACTACAAAGATGACATTTGCATTGCTAGCAAGCACATATGGTCAGGACATTCAATTAGCAAGCATTTATTAAGTTTCTGCTATGTGCCAAGCACTGTTAGTCCTTGGGGACACAAGTTCAAGGAATGAAACCAATCCTTCTCTTGAGGAGTTTTATAGTACCAGCCAAATTGTAGTTTTAAAAATTATAAGAAGGGGCAGCTAGGTGGTTCAGTGGATAGAGCACCAGCCCTCAACTCAGGAAGGCCTGAATTCAAATGTGCTCTCAGACACTTAACATTTCCTAACTGTGTGACCCTGGGCAAGTCACTTAACCAAAATTGCCCAGGGTGGGGGGAGGATTATAAGAGGACCTTTGGGTTAAAAGGCAAAACATAGTTTTGTAAATGTAGTATTTAATTCCTGATTTTAAAGTTTGTTATATAATCTAGATTTCTTGGTAAAATGTAAGTAATTGCCTGAAATCTAAGTCAAAGGTTATTTATTTGCATGAGGAGTAATATTGAGTTCTAATTTCTGAGTGATTTATCTCTCTTCCTTTCTCAATACAGGGAAAAAATGTTAAAAAAAGTCATTGCTACCCTCCTATGAATAGAGACCATCGAAAGCTCATCTATGAGTTGGCCCAAATTTATGGTATTGAGAGTGTGAGTTATGACAGTGAACCAAAGCGTAATGTTGTTATCACTGCAGTGAGGTATGCTGTGTTTTACTTTTCTATTCTGAGTTGTAGAGAAACCAATAGTAATTTTAAGATTTTGAATATTTCTCTCAAAAATAGAAAATTTGCTTTTGTATGACAGCCTTAATACATACAAATTCTAAATTCTGATTTAGCATCTTTGCTTCACTTAGTGGAGCTGAATTTCCCCAATATGTTTGAATGCTTGGAGAAATAGTAGCAGTTTGAAACTGTAGTGTCTATTTTTATCAGATGTTTTTCCAGTGTCAGATGGGCTTTCTTGTTGGGAGGTGTGCATACACATTTAGAGTCAGGAGATTGCACCTCCCAATTTCCAACTCTTAATCCAAACCTAACCCTAAATGCCACACAGTGGAATGCTGCTTCCAAACATAGAAGGACTACTTCTACCTAATCTTATACTACAAGATTTTGCAAAACAACACTGTTCTTATGATATGAATATGTTTCCCTAAGGCTTACATCTCTTAAGAAGTTTAGCTTAGATGCCAAGTAGTTTTTATTATTCCTAAGGAGAATTGGGACAGCTAGGTAGCATACTGGATAGAGCACTGGACCTGGAATCTGGAAGACTCATCTTCCTGAATTCCTATCTGGCCTAAGATACTAGCTGGGGAATCCTGAGCAAGTTACTTAATCCTGTTTGTCTCAGTTTCTTTATCTGTAAAAGTGATCTGGAGAAGGAAATAGGAAACTACCCTGGTATTTTTGCCAGGAAAACCCTAAAAGGGGTCACAAAGAGTTGGACATAACTGAAAATGATTGAACAGTAACAAAAGAGAATTTACTATTCAGCGACTCTAAGATTGCTCCTGACTTGAAGATATATGGTCTTTTTGCTATGGCTGATAGAAACTTTTTCTCTGCAGAGAGATTTGTATTTGATGCTATTCAAAGATATCCTGGCCTATGTAGCATGTAGTTAATAATTGTTCCTTAGTCACCAGTCTTTGAAAAAGTCAGAATCAGCAATGAACCCAATTTTTGCTCACTTTTAAATCTTAAATTATAGCTTTAACGTACATATTTGATACTTAGACAAAAACATTAATGGTAGCAATTGCTCAATCCCTAGTAATCTTTAATTGTATACATTAAAATCTTGCTACAATACATATCCCAAAATTGTAACTCAGAATTTTCCCTTTGCAGGTCACCTTTTTACCCCAATTTTATCATGTACTTATAAATACATTGTTCTTGTGGGTTGGTTGCTTTGTTTGTTTTTAGCAGCCTGTCTTCCTGTCATCAGTTGTTCAGAATTACCTTTGCAGATCTTACCTCATCTGCCCTACCTTCAACATCTAAAACTTATTCTCTTAGAGACTTCTTTTCCTGTCTTATTCTTCCCTTTGATGGCTTTGAATTCATTTCAGGCCATTTCAAGTCATTAGCAGAACCATAACTAAGTGTTGTCTTCCTATTCCAGTTTTTACTGGCATTTTTCCAAGAAATTAGTCAGGGAACCAAAAGAATCAAAACTTTTTAAAAGGGAAACTGAGTCAGTGGTTGAAAAATCAAACAGAAATAAGGAATACCTAGATTTTGAAGTTAAATTATCAAATCTTTTAAGTAATTGGAATGAAGAAAATGGAAATTTTTAGATGAGTAAACATTAGATATGATAATCAGATAGTGTATTTATTAGGCATCTAGTTTGAGCCATGCCCTGGGGATATGGAGACAAAAATGCCCCTGAAGAACTTAAATTCTATCAAGGGAAATATGTGCATACGTGTGCACATGTATGTACATGCACATACATATACATGCATGATATATAAATTTTAAAACCAGACCTGTGATTTTTATCAGTGTATGTGCAGTGGAGAACTTCCTCTACCAATGAAGATTATTAACACCTTCTTCCTACAGTCTTTTAGTGGGAGTGGGCCACTGGAAGCTTACATGATTTGTCCAAAGTCACATAAGGTGATTTGTGTCAGAGATAAAAATCTGAGATTTTCTTGATTGGCATAAAAAATACACACACACACACACACACACACACACACAATCAAAAGTAAAGTCTAATTCAACAATGTAATGTTTCAAACGAGTTCCATTTGTTCAGTGAAGAAAGCCATATACTCCCAGAGAGAGGGATATGAAATGTGGACCACAACATAACATTTTCATGCTCTTTATTGATGTTTGCTTGAATTATGTTTTCCTTCTCAGATTTTTTTTCTTGTAGATCCAACTTTTCTTGCACAGCAAGATAACTGTAAAAATATGTATACGCATATTCGATTTGTCAAGTATTTTAACATAATTAACATGTATTAGACTACCTGCCATCTGGGGAGCGGTGGGGACTAGAGAGGGAAAATTTATAACAAAGCTTTGTAAGGGTCAATGTTGAAAAATTACCCATATATATATTTTGCAAATAAAAAGCTTTAATAAAAAAAAATTTTAAAAAGTAAAGTCTAAGAGGATCATGAAATACTTTCATGGATAGTTACATATTATCTATCCTGTTAGAATGAATGCTTCTCAAAGGCAGAAACAGCTCCTTCATATAATAAAGTACTGAATAAATGCTTACTAACTAACTGCTATTTAATATGTTGTGTTTTCTTTTATTAGGGGGAAGTCTCTTTGTCCTCCTACCACTCTCACAGATATACTGGAGAGGGAAATGCAGTCACGCCCACCACCACCAATTCCTCATCACAAACAACAAACAGATAAGTAAGAATTCTTTATTTGTGCTAATAGAAGTAGAAAATTATACAAAGCCTTCCAAAAGTACACTTCAGTCTTGAAGTCTGATGACTTAGATGTTTTTGTTTCCACTATGGCTGCAACACAAATAGATATTGTCAGAGAACTACAGAATGTTAAGGCTACAGAAGACCCTGAATGTGTTTTGACCTCATTTGTATAGATGAGGAAATAGAGTCCCAAAGAGGTAAAGAGAAAAGTAGTGATTAGATCCTGAGTCCACTTTGTTATGATGCTGGTATATTAGAAATGTTTCAAAAAGAGACCATTCTACCTTTGTCCACATCCTTTTTGAACCTCACTAAATATAGGAAAACCCATTTCCATTTGAACTCAGCACTGGAAAACATCCATAGCTCTAACAAGTGTATTTACTTTTCTCTGATTCCTTGCTTATTATTAATAATTAGTGAGTCTTCAAAGTCTATCTTTTAAAGGAATCTTAAATGATTTTACCATATATACCAAGTATTTTGATAGGTCTCTGAAGGCAGCTTTTTCCTGTGCTAAATCAAGGCTGTCATTTAAAAAGCTTCTTTATCATTCCTTCATCAAGATGTCCTAAATATATATTTTTTAGATTCTCATCTTTTATATAGATAGAATACTGAGAGTATAATTATTGATAATTTCTCTGTCCCCTGTCCCCCCCTTATATATATATATATATATATATTTTTTTTTTTTTTTTGAAGGAGTATCATCTCTTCCAGGTATGGAGAAATGATCCCTCAAAGAACTCAATATGTTACATATCCTAATTGTATATATATGTAGAATAGTCCAGCTTTTTTCATCTTTAGTGTAATTTCTGCTTTTTCCACTGTGATGTTAGAGTTCATATATAATGGTTCTTTTGTCACAATTTGTTACAGATATCTTGACAGTCTTTCCCATTTTTCATAGATTCTTCTGTTTTTATCCTTAATGATTTAAAGCTTTATAGTTTAATTGGATCCATCAATAAGCCTTCTATAAAGCATTATCTGCTATTTATTGTTTTATGAGGCATTACTGCTTATAATCTTCTATTTCTTCTGTAAGATTTTGCAAACTAGTTTATATTTTGAACTGATATAGTCCCTAGCTACCATAATATCTTCTCCAGTTGGCAAGGATATCAATGGTTCTCAACTAAGATTGTAGTTTCTTTTCACCCTTTCATAATTGGTAGCTGATATATGGTGGTTAAACTTCTTTAGGAAATACTGTTCATGTTGATCAAGTCCTGGGTTTGGGGTTGTGTTTTTTGTTTGTTTTTTTTTCCCAGTTTCCCATTTTTTCATTGTCCCATTTTAAAGTGACTTAGGTTTAAGTTGCCTCATTTTTATGGTGTATTTTATTTTTCTTCTAATTTTAGATGATTCTCATCTTTTTCTATCATCTTGCTATGCAAAGAGGAGTTTTTTAGAAGTGACTCCCATATAGAATTTTCTGTCATTATATAACTAGTTTTATTTTTGTGATATTAATTTGATACTTGCTGTGTCCAATACCTCCCAGTGTTTTTTTTGAAAAGAATATTCAGTTTCCTGTGTGGTCTACACATTTATGGCTTTTCTCATTTCCATTTTAAACCACGTTTTCCAAGATTGTTTTGTTTTCCCCCCATGTCTGCTTTTGCACTTAAGTTGCTGAATAATTGGTTACTTAGTAGATAGAATATTGAGACTCTTAATAGCCATGTAACTCTGGGCAAAACATTTAACCTTCATCTGCCTCATTTTTTGGTCTGCAAAATGAATATTAATAGCAACCTACCTCCCAGGGCTATTGTAAAGATAAAATGTATTATTGGTAAAAGTGCTTTGAAAATTTTAAAGCATTATATATAAATGTTAGCAAATGTTGTTGTTGTTGTTGGGTATATTCATATAATGAAAAACCTTATTGAATTCTTGAAAAATTCTCTTCTACTTTGTTCTCTACAATTGACTCTAAAAGTCATAGATGTTTTTTTTGCAAGTATTTATCATGAACCCTGCAATATAAGATAACCAAGTATCTCACTAAATAATGCTAATTGTTGCCCTTGGATCAATATAAAACTAATTCCATCAACTCCTCTATTTGTCTTTCCAAAGGGAATGGTATTAACTGTAATTCTTTTGTTTAAACACTTAAAAAAATATAAAAGTGAAATAGTTATCCTTTTTTAAAAGTGCAGTCATTTGAGATTTTGAAGACATTTTGTTATTAGTTTTTTTAATACAGATTGCATGCTGGAATATTGATGTTTTGTATCCTTTGTTTACTTTGAATTTAATTTTTATTAATTTTTAAAAAATAAAGTACTATAGAGAGGGAGCTATATTTTCTTCCTGCCTCCTCTTTTTCCTCCCTATGACTTTAGGTGAGTAAGTTAGCCTTAGAAATTTAGTTTCCTCATAGGTAACTTGGCCTTGCCTGTTTGGCAATGTAGGTATAATTAAATGAGATAATAGGTTTGAAACAAAATGCTAATATTGTTACCATTAATGCATTAGCCGTATAGTGTGGTTGTAAATTGATGAAGCTATTCTCATAATTCATACACAAATATTTTATAGTCACACTTTGTACATATTAAATAGTATAATATTCTCATGTATTGAAACTATTTTACAAAGTTTGGCAAATAATAAATTAATAAACTTCCAGAAAATATACAACTCTTCCAAAACGTTATTTTTCTCTAAAATGTAATTCTCATCATATTATCCTTTTTATTTCAGGAATTCTGGTAGTAGTGGATTGCAGAAAGTAACAAAGGAACCAGTGATTGACTACTTTGATGTTCAAGATTGAGGAAAATAATGGGCCAGTCAGAAGTGTAGAAGTCTTTAGATGTAATGCAAAGACTGATTCATTTACCAACTGACATGATCATCATGCAAGTTTTTAACTCCCATAAAATCAGTGTTTAGCACACTGTTTTGTACTGCTAAGTTCAGAGCATGAGTGTGCTCAGAAATTTGTTGACTTTTATTCCTGCTTGTACAGAGTTTCAATGTAATTTAAACTGAGTACCTTACTATTCTCCCCCATCCACCTTTTCTTTTTCTTTTTCTTTTTTTTTTTTTTAGCAATTTGCTGTACTTTAGTACTTGCTATACAATCACAATGCTAATTAGAAAGGTTAAGTGTTTTTGATTTTTTTTTAAAGAAACTAGAACTGCCGTTTGATTTTATCTGTTGCATTATTGTAATTTTAATGAAATTGTAATATCTTAAGTACTTGTGATAAAAATGAGATTTACAGTTTTCACTGGAACATCAATTTTGCAAATTGCATTCAGCCCTAATTTGTATTTTTTTTGTGGTTTGTTTTTTTTTTTGGTTTTTTTGTTTGTTTTTTTTTTAATGCTTATTCTTCTGGAAATAATTATCACCACTATGGCTTATTCATCTAGCTCAATAAGTTATCTATTTCTAGTAACTTTTAGAAAATAGTGAGTTCTCCAATCCATAGAATAAAACATTATTAGTATTCTTTATCTGACAGGGATGGAGGGGAGGGTAGATTCTTCATCTAAAATGTTATGAAATTTACTGAAAAATTTGACAAACCTACAGCTGCTGCACCTGACCCATTTAATATAATTACATAAATCTTGGTCAGAAAAAGCATCAGATTTCTAGAATTTAATTTTCTGTGATCTACAAAGAATCTAATTGTACCACTTAATTCATTTCAGTCACAAACTTTATTTAAATGCCCCTTTGTAAGTCATTAATGCTATATACCCTAAAGGTGCTGAGACATAAACAAAAGAGCCAACACTAAGCATTTTAAGGGGAAAGAAAAGATCTTACAAAGAATCCCACAGTTAGCCAGGGTAGGAACCACCTGGTAAATTTTTTACCTGTCAGTTTGAGCCTCCCTGAAAATACAAGTTTGATGAGGAGGCGTTTAAGGGTATGGCTTATTTCCCGTACTGATTAGCATCAGGCAGTAGTACTGTTTAGTTGCCGAAATCAGAATCCTGCATTGAGCCTTTGGAAAAGGCTTTCCTATTTAGGTTTAGGCTTAAACTGCACAGACAATAGCTTCATCCTCACCACCATTCAGGCTCCCTCTGTTCTGGCCTCATAAGTTTACTGGTTTTTGGAATCCAGGTTCTTGTTAAAAACTACATTGCCTTCCTTTCCCAAATTTAAATACTGAGACTTTTTATAGTAATAAGAGATCAAAGAACCAGTGGAGGCAAAGAGATTGAAAAAGAAAGAAAGAAAATGAAAGAAAATGATGATGCAAAGAAGGACTATACCTCAAGAGAGAGAGAAAATGGAGATGAAGAAATTTTGAATTGTGGAGGCAGAAACTTGTGGGAGCTCATAACTCATTACTGAGGTTTCATAGAAGTAATGCGATGCAGGAGATGAAGGACTATAGGAAAGTCTTTTAAATCTTCAATGTCTCAGACAATTCTCTACAGATGAGTTGCTGGTCTGCATCAGTGAGTTTGCATGTACATCACAGGGATGGACTTTTCCTCCACCCTCTGCCCTCCACAGTGGAGTTATTGGCAGCAGAATGGAGTGATGGCTCTGGGTCGTGCACTTGATTTGGGGCAGAAGACCTGCATTCAGATACTGGTTCTATTCCCTATTTGAGTGTTTATTGCTGTTCAAACCCCATTTGAGATTTTCTTGGCAAAGATACTGGAGTGTTTGCCATTTTCTTCTCCAGGTCATTTTACAGATGAGGAAACTGAGGCAAATAGGGACTTGCCCAGAGTCTCACAGCTAGTGAATTCTGAGGTCGGATTTAAACTCAGATCTTCCTGACTGCAGATCCAATACTCTTATCCCCTGTGTCACCTAGCTAGCTCTCTTTAAGCTTTATTTCCTCATTTCTCCTATTAATTCTGGAATTTAGCTACATATTCCTTGGAGTTTTCATTTTGGAGTCTCTTTCAGGGGGTGATCTATGGCTTCTTTTCAAGGGCTATTTTATCTGGTTCTAGCACATCAGGGCAGTTTTCCTTGAAGATTTCTTGAAAGATGTTGTCCAGACTTTCTTTATTATTGTGGTTTTCAGGTAATCCAATAATTCTTAGATTGTCTGTCCCGGCTCTATTTTCCAAGTCAATTGTTTTTCCAATGAGGCATTTTACATTTTCTTCTATTTTTTCTTTTTTTTTTTTTCCTTTCTTTTTTTTGATTTTGTTTGACTGATTCTTGATGTCTCATTGACTCATTCACTTCCATTTGTCCGGTTCTAATTTTTTGTGAATTATTTTCTTCACTTTTTTTTTTTAAACCTCTTTTTGCATTTGGCCAGTTGGACTTTCAAAGGAGTAGTTTTGGTCATTGAAATTTTTTTTTCCATTTCACCAATTCTATTTTTTAAGGAATTGTTTTCTTTAGTTAATTTCTGTTTACTTTTCCAAACTCCTGCAAAGCTCTCATTTCCTTTCCTTATTTTTCTTTTCTCTTTTAAGATCCTTTTTGAATTCTTTCAAGAGAGCCTTTTGAATTAGAGACCATTTCATATTCCCTTTGAAATTTCATCTAGAGGTGTTTTGTCTTTAGTGTCCTCAGAGTTTCAGTTCTGTTTTTCCCTGTTTCCATAATGGCTTTCTGTGGGCAGAGCTCTTTTTGCTTTTTTGCTTACTTTTAAAGGTTGAGGGGGCAGCTAGGTGGCACAATGGATAGAGCACCAGCCTTGAATTCAGGAGGACCTGAGTTCAAATCTAGTCTCAGATACTTCATAGCTGTGTAACACTGGGCAAGTCACTTAACTTCAATTTCCTCAGCCAAATAAAAAAAGTTGAGGTCTATTCCTAGGGCACAGGAGAGATTGTCCTGAATTTCCTCTACAGGGAAACAAGGAATTCATGTGGCCAGTGCTACAGGCTTTTTCACTGCACTGGGTGGGCCTGGCCAAATGCTGCTTGTTATGTTGGGGTTCAGGGGCTCACTCTTTGCCTTCTGTAGTTATGTTGGCTAAGAGTCTCCTAATATATTTTCCCATGTGGGACTTTTCTGCTCTCCTTGCATTGAGCAGCATCCCCTCCCTGCCCAATTGAAACAGACCTTTTCTGAAGTCCTTCCAAAATATCTTCTGCTGGAAATTTATTACACTCCAAATATTTGTGGGTTCTGTCACTCCAAAATTTGTTCAAAGGCTTGATCTAGTGTTGATTTTGAGGAAAGCCAGAAAGAACCCAAGCAAAGCTCTGTCTACTCTATGC
>JAJPUD010035917.1:0-10093 GCA_023553655.1 Myrmecobius fasciatus | reverse complement strand
ACTTCCCTCAAACAATCCTTCCCCTTTAGAGCCCCACCCACCCCTCTTTTCCCCCTTTCCCGCCTGTTTCCTTATAAGTAAGTCTGTTATTCCCTCTGAGCCAAATCTGATGATATGGAGATTAACCCAATTCTCATTCCCCTCCCTTTTCTCCCCTCAATCATTATAGGTTTTCTTTGCCTCTACATGTGATGTAATTTCCCTTATTTTACCTCCTTTTCCTCTTCTTCCAGTGTTATCCCTTTTCTACCTCTAATTTCTTTTCCAGTTTATCATATCATAAGATTCATAAAATCACAATAAACATATAATAATAATCATAAAATCACAGTAATCATATAATAATCATAAAATCACAGTAGTCATATCATAATTATAATGTAATAATCGATTCATAAAATCAACCCTCATTCTATAAGTATCTATAACATAAATATAGTTCTCAAGAGTTTTTTTTTCTTGTTACCTTTTTATGTTTCTCTTGTGTTCTGTGTTTGTAGATCAAATTTTTTGTTCAGTTCTGGTCTTTTCAGTAGAAATAGGTGAAATTCTCCTATATCATTGAATGACCATCTTCTTCCCTGGAAGATAATGCTCATTCTAGCTGGGTAACTTATTCTTGGCTGTAATCCAAGTTCCTTTGCCCTTCGGAATATCTGATTCCAGGCCCTTCGATCCTTCAAAGTAGAAGCTGCTAGGTCCTGTGTGATCCTAATTGTGGCTCCCCGATATTTAAATTGTTTCTTTCTGGCTTCTTGTAATATCTTTTCCTTGGTGTGATAGTTCTGGAATTTAGCCACGATATTTCTGGGGGACTTAATTTTTGGGTTCCTTTCAGAAGGTGATCGGTGGATTGTTTCAAGGAGTATTTTGCCTTCTGGGTGTAAAATATCAGGGCAGTTTTCTTTTATGATTTCCTGGAATATAGTGTCCAGGTTCTTTTTTTCATCATGGCTTTCAGGAAGCCCTATAATCCTTAGATTGTCTCTCCTAGATCTATTTTCCAGGTCAGTTGTTTTTCCTAGGAGATATTTCATGTTTTTCTCTGTCTTTTCATTTTTTTGTTTTTGTTCAACTGATTCTTGAAGTCTTGATGTGTCATTCATTTCCAATTGTTTGATTCTAATTTTTAATGTCTTATTTTCTTCAGTTACTGTTTTTAGTTCCTTTTGCAATTGACCAATTACATTTTTTTTGTTCATTGCATTCTTTTTCCATTTTTTCTATTTTATTTTGCAGTGATCTCATTTCGTTTCCCCATGTTTCTTCTAACTCTCTTTTAAGATTTTTTATGCAATCTTCAAAGAAAGCCTTGTGACATGGAGACCAATTTATGTCTCTCTTTGGGGCTTTTTCTGGAGTTGCTTTACCTTTAGGGGCCTCAGGATTTGAGGTCTGTTCTTCCCTCTCTCCATAGAAGTTGTCTATGGTGAGAGCTCTTTTTGGTTTTTTATTCATTTTTTTTTAAAGGTGTGAGGTCTGTTTAGGGCAAAGGTGGGACAGCTGCTTTAATTTGCCCTGGGGCAGTTCTGCTGATTGAGTTATTTCAGGAACTGGGCAGTTCTGCTGATTGAATTATGTTAGGGGCTGGGCAGCTCCACTGATTGAATTATTTCTGGTGCTTATCAGTCCTGTTGTTTGATTGATTGCTTTAAGGTGCTGTGTAATGGCAGCTAGTTGCGATGCTCATCAGGAGTTCAGTGGTTCACAATCTATCCCCCTCAAAAGGCAGACCCTCCAAACCACCTGCCCACAATCAGGACAAATTGTTCCAAGAGGCTCACGGAAGACTCCCAGGTGTGTGAAAAGCACAACGCTCCCACTCCTGTTCCGACTCCTGTTTCAGCTCCCTGCTCCAGCTCCCTGCCCCGGTCTCCCTGCGCTGTAGTCTGGGTTCAATAGACCACCCCCCTACCCAATTAAAACAGACCTGTTTTGAGGTTCTTCCAGAGTATCTTCTTCTAGAATCGTGTTGTTCTCCAGATATTGTGGATTTTTTTGCTTCAGAATCAGTCTAGAGGCTTCATATGTTGTTGGTTTGAGGGGAGGTTAGAGGAGGTTACAGAGACTCCTGTCTGATCTCCGCCACCATGGCTCCCTGTCTTTTTATTCTTTATACCATTTCACATAATTTTCAGCCTAGGGACATTGGCTTCCTTACTATTCTTGAAACAAGACATTCCATCTCCCCTCTCTGGGTATTTTTACTGACTGTCTCTCATGTTTAAAATGCTCTGCCTTCTCTTTTGTGCTTCCTGACTTCTTTCAAGTCTCAACTAAAATGTCAACTTTTGCAGGAAGTCTTTTCTGACCCCCTTGTATTCTAATGTCTTCCTTTTTGATTATCTCAAATTTATCTTGCAAATAGCTTAATTGTACATAGTTGCTTGCATGTTAGCTCACCCATTAGACTATGAGGTCCTTAAGAATAGAGACTACTGTTTTTGTTTTTTGAGTTTCTTTGTAACCCTAGTACTTAGCATACTATCTGGTACATAGTAGATACATGATAAATATTTAATGGCAATTGATTTTATTGACTTGAAGATCCAAATATGGAGAGATATAAAAAAGGAGCCATCTCAATTTAAAGCAAGATAAGTTAATTATTTGTATTTATGAAACAATAAAAATGGCCAATTCAGATAGAAAAGGCAAATTCAAAATCCACAGGCATATCAAGCTGAAAAGCAGTTTCCTTTGATTTTGGTATCTCTTCTGATCACATTCAATGAATCATCAAGCAATCTCTATTTTATCTAATATTGTTATAGACAGAGCCACAAGGAGGGGCTCACTCATTTTTCTTGATTATTTAGTAATTCCTTTAATTCATTCTACTAATTCCTGTAAATAATTGACATAAGGTCAATACCATTGACATATGCTTTTGAACATAATTATATAATGTAATCTTTACAAAAGGTAAATATAAGAAATGCAAAGTGATTTCTACCAGTATAATCTAAGATATAGTCAGAGATTTTCTAAAATAAAATTATTGGATCTATTTTCTTTTTTCCCCCAAATAAATGTATAAATAAATAACTTTAAATTGTATTATCTTAAGTAGCATTTTATTGTTATTTTCCTTTTTTTCTTTAAAGGTTCAGTTCAACATCTACCATTCCATTAAGCCTCACTTGATCCCTTTAGCTCATGTTAATTTGTTCCCTATACTAAGCTATTTGTTGCTTAATGTCTATATTGGTAGTTTGGTCTTTATCATAAAAGATCATATATTGTTTTCTTTTTGTATTTATCTATCAAATGTGACTTGAATAATGTGTGAAATTGAGTGCTTTCAAATTTAATGGTAATAAATACAAAATTCTACATGTGAGTTCAGATAATCAACTTCACAAATACAGAATGGAACACATATGACAAAATAAGTTCTTATGAGAAAAAAAAATCTGGTCAATCTAGTGATCTGCAAAATTTAGATGAAATGTTTTTTAGGAAAGCCAAAATGTCTATGCTGTCTTAGACTGCTTTAAAAAAATCATTGTGTCCACAGCATGGAGATGGCACCCATTTAATTTCCAGTTCTTTGCCACTACAATGTTAACTGCTATAAACTTTTTTGGAATATATAGATTCTTTTCCTTTTTCCCAAATCATCTTTGGAATAGATTAAGTAGTAGCATAATATAGGTATACGTATAGGTATAGGTAGCTTAATAATTCTTTGGGCATAATTCCAAAATGGTTGGATCAGTTTACAATTTGAGCAAAAACTAATGTGCATTTTAATTTTACCATATCTCCCCAACATTTGTCACTTTCCCTTTCTATCATTTTAGCCAATCTGGTAGATACAAAATGATATTTCAAGGTCGTTTTAATTTGCATTTCTCTAGTAATGATTAACATTTAATGCTCTTAAAATTATTGAAGACAGCAAACAGATTTTGTTAATATGGGCTATACAATAACAATTATTATCATATCATTGTAATGCTACTTTATATTATTATTATTAAAAAATTAAAATATTTTAATAATAATTATTAAATCATTATTACTTAGCAACTACTATATGCCAAGAACTGTGCTAAGCATTCTATAAATCTCATTTTATCCTCAAAACAATCTTATATTAGAAATTATAACTGATATATTCATGTATGAATTTACTTAAAAGAATAATAAACCTATTACATGTTAACATAAATAATGTACTTTATGAAAAATAAATATTTTCTGAAACAAAAATACTTGAGAAAAACAGTACTATCTATCTCTATCTTGCACATCTCTTTAACATGCAGTTTGATGGCTGAATTATCTTAGCTGCTTCTACATTCAGCCTGTTCAGTTATATTGTTTGGTTGAAGTATATGATATGTAGTTGGAAAGGATCTAGAAAACTGCCACATGTCCAACCTTTGAAAAGCACTGTTTTAGAAAATAGTTAATTCTTCATCACTGGGGATTTCAAATGAAGATTACTTGACCTTTGGTTACTCAAATTGTGGAAAAAGTTTCTTAGTTAAGCATGTTTTGGATCAGATGATCCCTAAGGTTCCTTTTAACTTAGAGTCCTTGAGCAGAGTCCATAGTTTTAAACTTCTTTATATGTCTCAGAATTCTTTGACTATATTAGGTACTCAGTATTTCTTAATTGATTAAATGGTGCTAATTTTCTCATTAAAATTTTTTTTGAGTCCTAATTCACTCTACAAAATGTATTTGTAGTAAATAATGTTGATTTCCCTTATTTTAAAATGTGCCTATTTTAGCCAAGTTAACAGGAATTCTAATTCTGCTTCTAAGTCATTTAAGCAAATAACTTGAAATATCTAGGACTCAGTTTTCTAATTTGTAAATAAAGGAGATTGGATTACATGATCTCTGAATTCCCTTCTGACTCTGAATCCTCTTATTATGTTTCCTTCTAGACTATTCACACGTGGAGGCATGTTTAATTTATTGTTACCTGGTAAGGAATCTTCCTATTTATAAAACTAGCAGTATTATTTAGAAGACATTGGTAATAAACCTCAATCTAGCTACTTTCTGTAAGGGAATGACTCTTCTAAACTCTTTTCCTTATAAATTCAGAGGAAACCGTCTTGGGAAAGAGATCAGGAATGAAGTATTTAAACCTCTTATTTTCAGTATTTAAATAGGTGTAGATAGTATGGTTAAGTGAATAGAACTGGCAAGAGATGGTTATAAGTTATAGATCCAAATCATCAAGAGACCTGAATTTGAATTCTGGATCAGCCACTTACTGGTTGAATGATCAGAGGTAAGTGAGAACCTCCCTGAGTCTCATATTCTGCTTCTATAAAGAGGAGGCATGAATAATGATTCCTTCTACTCCATAGTGGAGCTGTGAGACTTGAATGAGAATGAGGGATATAAAGCTCTTTATAAGATGCTACCTAAAAAAAGTACAAGTTATGATTATTTAATGGGCAACCGGGATTTGCAGTTTTGTATATGTCTGGGAGCATCATACCAGGTGTCCTGCTGCTGAGAGTACATTTGGTTTATTACTAATTTATTATGGTAATTCTCAGTTTAAAAAAATAAACTTGGTGGTGACATAACAAGAACATTAAGTTACCAATTTGATGATGTGGATCAAGTTCTATTCAAATTCCTGATCTTTGGCAAGTTATTTTATCCCTCAGTTCCAATTATCTGCATAAAATAGGGGAGCACTGATTGATAATAAAAGATAATTATGTAATGATTTAAAATTTGCACAGTGCTTTATACACAAACCCATGTATAAAGCACTATGCAAATTTTAAAATATTATCATTTATATCCATTTAATAGATCAGAAAATTGAGGCACAGAAATATTCAGTTATTCCCACAGCTAATAGGTATCAGGATAGGGTTTTTTTTTCTTATCTCCAGGAAATATCATTCTGTCCATTGCCTCTGTTACATATATTCCTACCTTAGAGTGCTATTTTAAGGAAAATACTATAAATTTTAAAATACTAGAAAAAGACATAATTATTATTATTGTGATATTTGGCAAACATTTTACTGTATTTTAGAAACAAATGTATCTACCCACAGCAGTAGATTGTTACTACATACACATTTGTCCCTTGACCTCTAATATCCTTTCTCTTTCTTAAACCTTCTAGCACCTGAGTAATAGTCTAAGCATCAATTCCTTATATATGTTTAGATAGATTTGTATCAACATTGCGTTGTTACACTTGACTTCCTCTTTTTTTTAATTATGTAAAAAAATCACATTAAGCTGAATCTAATTACTGCAATGTATATTAGAAGCAGGGCACCATCAAAATTTTATTTAAATTAATCAGGTTTTGATTTAAGATATTAAATTCAAATTAATCATGTAAAAATGGAAATGATCCTTGACGTGCTTCCAGCTGTGACTTCAGTCTGTTGTCTCGTGTGAGTCACTTTCGGGATGTCTTGGGGGGAACATTACAAAAATTCACGCCGGTGCTATTTCAATTAGAGTTATTTAGCAGGACAGATGTAAAGAATATGGTATAATTAAGAAGGAGCTGATGACACAGCTACAGATTTTCAGAATGGGTGAGAGGAAAAGAGAGAGAGATCCTAGTAAAAACTGGCTACCTATTATATAGAGCAAGTTCAAAGGCAAAACAAAATATTTGGAAAGATCACTGTATTCTTCCTCTGGAGAAAAATATAAAATCTGACTCTGGATTCAAATTTAAATTTCTATGATCAAATTGATTCTTACAAACGGTACAAGTACACACAGACACTTCCCCTCCCTCTCATATCCCTTCTTTATCTCATGGTGTACTCTTTGAGGATTATACAAGCATAGAAGTAGGAAAAACCTTACACAACATAAAATAATATAGCAGTTCTGAACGGAGTCCCAGAATAAGAAAATATGGAATTTTATAGTTGGAAAGGACCATAGTCATCATTTTATCCAATTTCTCTACAGAGGAGACAAGTGAGACCAACACCAGTACAGCTAAAGTTACAAAGCCATGTGGCTGGAGTCAAAGGTTGA
Organism: Myrmecobius fasciatus; assembly: GCA_023553655.1. Taxonomy (NCBI): domain Eukaryota; kingdom Metazoa; phylum Chordata; class Mammalia; order Dasyuromorphia; family Myrmecobiidae; genus Myrmecobius; species Myrmecobius fasciatus. Next base: position 3,091 of record JAJPUD010035917.1, on the reverse strand, counting down.
AACTCATATTTGACTGATTCAAAGACTTTTTAAAAGTCACAAAAGTTAAAATAAAATATTATTTATAAAATTAGCTTCTGCCTCTTCCTCTTGCTCCTCCTGCTGCTGATGCTCCTGCTATTACTACTATTACTACTACTACTACTACTACTACTACTACTACTACTACTACTACTGCTGCTGCTGCTGCTGCTGCTGACACTACTACTACTACTACTACTACCTACTACTACTACTACTACTACTACTGCTACTACTACTACTACTACTACTACTACTACTACATTACTACTATATTACTACTACTTCTCTACTACTATGAAAATCCATACTATAATTCATTTTGTGATATAGAAGGGGAAAAGTTCTGTAAGAGTGAGAGAATATTAATCAAGGTTATGTACAGTTAAAAACTAGCTATGCCTTGATATGGCTATGGAGGTCTTGATGAAACAAAAACATCCAGACATTGGTTGGATTGGGCTCTGGCAGTACATTTGATTGGAATAATACAATGGCCACTGTGATGAAACTAATCTTATGAATCTAAAAAAACACAAAAATGATGTTATTCCAATGTATTATGATAATAAACTTGACATGGAGGAAAAATACGACAATAGGTTTTTCTTGGTATTCTGGTACCAGAAGAAGTCAAGATAAATAAGAAATATTAATGAATCTATAAAGAACAAATAAGTTAAAAAACAAAGCAATTTTGAAAATCAAGTATTGCTATAATGTAATCAACACAAATGCACAAGTTCTTTCACTATTATATGACACAAGACATAAAATAATGTCAGGACTTGTGCATAGCTATAAAGCATCTCTTGCTCTGGTAAGAACAGTAAGATAAAAGGAAGAATTATCAAGGAATGCCCCTATGGATAGTAATCAAATATCCCCATGGCACAAGCAATTTGAGAGAGCCATGTAATATCTATGTAAAGGCACTGGAAAGTTTTCTTAATCTCTTGGTGTTATATGCAATAGAAGACCTGAACATCATGTAACATAAATATATGTATATATTATAATATTTTATTTAAGGAGCAAAAGAGTGTTACAAAAAGTTCCAGAGTCATAAAGATAAACTTCCTACTACTTTTGTAATTATTGAACAAATTTTTCTTAAATCATCACATTTTTATTGATTATGTTGATTATTTCATGGCATGTCTCAATCCTATACTCATGGTTAATTCATATATTGTGAATATATAAAATAGATTTAAAAGAATAGAAAAAAAGAAAAGAAAAGAAATCTCAAAAGAAATGAGAATGCTGAAGTATTTTATAAGCACATGGAAAACTTGTAAATACACTACCAATACAATAATATCAAGAACAATCAGCATAAAAATGTAATTTTTCAGTGAGATAGTTTAAGCCTAATATGGTTCTGTTTAGCCTTTAAATTCATTGTCTGTCCCCAAGTCATACTAAATATGGCTTCTAAATTAAAGATGGAACTGAACTAAAAAGTCAAAACAATCTTGTGACATATATGGGAAACATCAAAATGCATGGATCTACCAAAATTAACATACAAAAAAGCTCCTTCATGTTCAATCATTTTTCTCTAATGATATCAAAATATCATTTAAAGTGAATAAATACAAAATTCTTAATGCTACACTCAGAAGAAATAGAAACTAGGGGCGGAGCCAAGATGGCGAACTGCAGACAGCTTTCTCTGTGAACTCCCTCCGACATTCCCTCAAACCCAGACATAGTAAGCCTTAAACCTGATTTCTGAGTGAGATCCTCGCCAAGCATTTGGACTACAACGCACTTCTATAAAAGATCTACCTTGAAAGAACTCCGGAGAAGGTTAGCCTCAGGGGAAATCGGCCTCTGGTCGCGATCAGACTCCAGCCAGGGCGGAAGTCAGGGCTGCGATAGAGGGGCGGATTTTGGGCACCCAGGAAGCCCCTGGGAGACGCCTGGGCCACTTTGCTCTGCTTGCGGGCAGGTGCTTTGGCAGATCTGCCTTTGGAAGGGGGTGGATCGAGAACAGCTGAAAACGTGGTCCTGGTGCGAATCTAGCCCGACCAGCCTCAGACCGGAAGTCAACTCGGCAAACTGCCCCAGGGCAAATATAAATTGTTGCAGTTTTCTCGGCTTTTGACCAATATCCCAACTTTAAATCATGAGCAAGAAGCAGAAGAGAGCTCTCACCATAGAAAGCTTTTACGGAGAAAAAATAGAACAGTCCCCAGATCCTGACATTATGAAAACAATCCCAGATGAAGCCACAAAGGCAGACTTAAGTTGGTCTCCCTTTCAGAAGGCTTACCTGGGTGATTGCATTAAGAATCTCAAAAGAGAGCTAGAAGAAGAATGGGGAAATAAATTGAGATCAGGGCAACAGAAATATCAAAAACTGGAAAATAGGACTGGTGAATTGGAAAAAGAAAACAGTTCACTGAAAAACAAAATTGGTGAATTGGAAAAAATCACCAATTCACTGGAAAATAAAAATGGTGAATTGAAAAACAAAATTGGTGAATTGGAAAAAGACAACAATTCACTGAAAAACAAAATTGGTGAATTGGAAAAAGACAACAATTCACTGAAAAATAAAACCGGCAAAATGGAAAAAGAATGCATTGAATCCAGAAATTCAATTGGCCAGCTACAAAAGGAACTAAAAAAGATAACTGAAGGAAATAATACTCTAAAAATTAAAATTGAACAAATAGAAGTAAATGACTCAATAAGACTTCAAGAATCAGTTAAACAAAAACAAAAAAAATGAAAAAATAGAAGAAAATATGAAATATCTCCTAGGAAAAACAACTGACTTGGAAAACAGATCCAGGAGAGACAATCTAAGGATTATCGGACTCCCTGAAAGCCACGATGAAAAAAAGAACCTGGATGCTATCTTCCAGGAAATCATGAAAGAGAATTGCCCTGATGTTTTAGAATCAGAAGGCAAAATTGGCATTGAAAGAATTCACCGATCACCTCCAGAAAGAGACCCCAAAATTAAAACCCCAAGGAATATCGTGGCCAAATTTCAGGACTATCGCACCAAGGAAAAGATATTGCAAGCAGCTAGAAAGAAACAGTTCAAATACTG
>JAJPUD010035916.1:0-10094 GCA_023553655.1 Myrmecobius fasciatus | reverse complement strand
CTAAAACAAGCAAAAGAACTAGGCATGTGTTCAAAAATATCATATCTATCAAAATTATTTGTAATTTTGAATGAAAAAAAAATGGGCATTTAATGAACTTGCAGATTTTCAGGATTTTCTATCAACCAAACCTGAACTTAACAGAAAATTTAACATATGAGTGTCAATATGAAGAGTCACTTTTAAGGAAGTTAACATGGACAAACTGTTTAAACACAAATTGCTAATTTTTTTCATGGGAAAATGTATATTGTATGTTTAAGATTCACTTTAACAATAAGATAGATCAAAAGAATGATTGACAAAGTCGAGGTAAAAAATAGTAAAAATGCTATACAAATTAGGTGCATAGGAAGAATAGACCCAGAAGCATTAGAGCAGGGAGGAAGGCTCAACTACATATGTACCATGAAGGGTAGAGTATCCTTCAAAATCTATAAAGAAATAAGAGGAGAGAGATGGATGGATGGGTAAGCAAAGGGAGAAGGAAGAAGACAAGGGAGAGATCCTTGGGTGAAGGGAGATTAAGTAATAGCAACGCAAATTATGGAGCAGAATTTAAAGAGGCAGCAGGGATAGGAAATACATGTGTGTGTATGTGGGCTGTGTGTGGTTGTGAATGTGTGTATTTATGTATATCTCTACATATGCATATATAAATATATTTATTCTTAACTGTAACTTGCTTGGGAGTGGGGAATGAAAGGGAGAAAAAAGTAAAGCTTGTAGCAGAGAACTAATGAACAATTTACAAAGAAATAAGAAAAATGGACATTCATAAATAAAATTTCTTATATATATACATATGTATATATGTATATATATGCACATACACACACCCTTTCTTGATCTGGTAATTTGTTGTTATATATTTTTAATCCTCCCCAATGTTCTGCTAGACACATGACAAAGTTGTCTTTTATTTTGCTTTATTTTGTTTTGTATTTCTTTTCTGTTTTTTCTTTCTCTGTTTTTTTTCAAATAAAATAAATAAAAAACAGTAAAAAAATCGCTCTTTTGACCAAACTAATAACCACCACTCATATTTATATTTTGCTTATTTTTTCACCTTGTCAAGTCCCCAAATTTGCAATTTCAAAGTAATGGGATTATTCCCAGTGTGACAACTTCCTTCAGTGATGCAAATCATCTTGGACACACATATTTTAAAAGATTGAGCCAATATAACTCTAATAGTTGAACAATCATCTTCTGATGCTACACCACTGACTCTCAATGTTTCTTGCTATTTTCTATCATATAGATTTTCAGAAATATCTCTAGTGCTTAGAACATGCTGATTCTGTAGAGAGTCTTTAGTAAATGACTACTTCTTTCCTTCTTCCTACCATAGGGGTTCCAGAAGTTTGTGGTATGGGCACATAATTATGGGGGCAAACCTTGACATATATCATAATTGAAACTATCCTTGGATCACCCCGTTCCACTTCTGGAAGTTTTGTTATTTATTCCAGTTTAAGTCACAAATCATCACCCTTTTGTTTAGAAAGAATGTAAGTCTTTACACTTAATGAAATTTTATTCTTTTTTTGTTCTGCAAAAACAGTAACAATGATCTTGGGCTATATATAAAATGTTCTGGTTTCATCTATAAAAATTAAATGTATTAGACACCTGTAAAGTAGTCCAAGTGTATTATACCAGGTTTTAAAAACTATTATAATAGCAACCAAATTTTCTAGTCTTTCAAAATTCAAAAAGTTCATCTATCTTCATAAAAACTCTGTTATTTCTTTATTACTATTTTTCTGACATTCAGACAGATTAAATAACTTTCCCAGAGTCACATGAGCAGTCACCATAATAGCAATAGTTGTAGCAGTAATTAAGAATAGTAATATAACAGCTAGCATTTATCTGGAATTTTTATATTTAGTAAAGCACTGTATATAGTATATTGTCAGTCAGGATTAAAAACTCAAGCCTTTTCTACTTCCAGTGTTGTTTTCATTTGACCATATAGATGGTTCTTATGATAGGTAAGCATAATTATGGACTTTTCCAGTACTAATTGTTTTCTTGTTATTTATTTATTTTTCAAAATTTATTTTATTTGAAGAACAGAATAAGCAAAAAGACAAACAGAAAAGCAATATAAAACAAAATGAAACAAAACAAAAATGAACATTGTCATGTGCCCAGCAGAACATGAGGGAGGATTCAAAATATCAAAATATATGGCAACAAAGAGCAATTTAAGAAAGTATATATATACATTAGTACAAGAAATTATAATCACGAGTTTCCATCTTTTTTTTTTACTTCCTTGTAAGTTGTTTTTTTTTGCTCTCTGCTGCACACCTTATTTACTTTATTCTTTTGTGCCCCCTTTCATCATCCCCATGATCCCCAAGTAGACTATAGTTTAGAAAGGATATATTTACATATACATATATAGATATATACATACACATATGCACATAGACATACACATCTTCCTTTCAGCTCCCCATCACACCTAAGCAAGCTACAGTTAAGAAAAGATATATTTATGTATACATGTGTAGCTATTTACATGCCTACAAATGCATGTATGCACAATATACACACATACCCCAGATACATACATATCTTTCCTATCCCTGCTGTCTCTCATTAAATTCTACTCCATAACTTGGCTTACTATTACTTAACTTCTCCTTACCCAGGAATCCCTCCTTTGTCTTCTTCTTTGCTTACCCTTTCGCCAATCCCTCCCCTCTTATTTCTTTATAGATTTTGGAGGGTGCTATACCTGCAGGGTATATATGCAGTGTTGCCTATTGAACCCATTCCCGATGTGAGTAGTTTTCCAAGATTATGAGCCTTCCTCTCCCCTCTAATGCCTCTGTGTCTATTCTTCCTCTGCACCTCATTTGTAAAATATGATTACTATTTTTACCTTGACTCTGTCAATCTTTCTTTTGAGCTTACCTATTGTTGATCTAAATCTTAAACATAAACTATACATTTCTCATGTAAAAAAATTTGTCCATGTTTAAACAGTTTGTCCATGTTGAATTCCTTAAAATTGCTCTTTGATATTGCTTCTTATATGTTCAATTTTCTGTTAAGTTCAGGTTGATTGACAGAAAGTCTTGAAAATCTTCAAGTTTATTAAATGTCCACTTTCTCTCAATGAATATTATAGGCTCTTTTGCTGGATATATTTTAGGCCACAGGCCTAGTTCTTTTGCTTGTCTGTAGATATGATTACAAGACATGCAGTCTTTTATTGTAACTATTGCTAAATCTTATACAATTCTAAATATAACTCTAGTATATTTAAACTTTTTTTCTTGCTTCTTGAAAAATTTTCTCTTTGATCTGGAGATTTGTAAATTTGACAATAATATTCCTATGCATTTTCCACAAAGGATCTCTTTGAGGTAATGATTGTTGGATTTTTTTCTATTGCTATTTTCCCCTCATGTTCTATCATTACAAGACAATTTTCTGGGATTATTTCCTGCATTATTGCTTCAAGGTTTTCTTTTGTTAGTCACACTTTTCTAGAAGTCCAATTATTATGTTTTCTCTTCCTGATCTGTTCTCCACATCTGTTGCTTTTCTTATGAGATGCTTCACATTCTGTTGTATTTTCTCATCTTTTATAATCTGTTCTGTTATTTCTTGGTCTCATAGCTTCACTGGCTTCCCCTTGCCCAATTTTAAATTTCAAAGTATTATTTTCAACTTTGAGGCTCTGTATCTATTTTTCTAATTGGATAACCTTTTTAATAATCTTGTTTTTCTTGGATGGTTTTTAATTTTTTTCTTCAGTTTTCCCTCAAATATCTCCCATTTGATTTTGATTTTTGAATTCTTTTTTGAGTTCTATAAATTTTCTCTGGTCAAGGAGCCAGTTCATGTTACTCTTTGGGGTAGAAACTTTTTTTACTTACTAAAGTGCCCTCCTCTTAAGATGAACCCTGGTCTTCCCTGTTTCCATAATGTTTCAATGGTGAGGCTCTTTCTTCTTTGCAGGGGGTTTTAGTGAAAGCACATTTAATTGTTGTGTGGGGGATTATGCCTCAACTCTACTCTCTGACTAGGAACCCCAAACCAAGAACTCCACTCTCCTACAACCCACAGCCAGCAATGCCCTTTTCCCCTGCTTCTGCACTCACCAGGTGCTGGTTCCTTTTCACCCAATTCCTTATCTCAGCAGCACAGCTGGACCTGGCTTTCCCAATCAGTCAAAGTTCAATCTGTCTTCCCAAACTCAACCCCCCACTTACCAAATAGCCAGGGAGGTGAAAGTTTTTGTGGTTCTGCTTAGACTCCAGCTACAACCAGTTAGCCCAAGAGATCCCCACTTGATGCCTCGGGGAGCTGGCCAGAAGGTATTTGCATTTCAGACAGGATAATTCTTGCCCAAGGTCTTTCTTCAGATCTTGTCAGGTTGTATCTGGAGGACCTCTGTTCTGCCCCAAATTTCCTTGGTTTTTCACCACTCTTTGTTTGCCCTGAGTCACAAATTTCTTCTTTTTGTGAGGGAAATCTGGAAAGCTTGAAATTTACCAACCTACTCCATCGTATTCCCAGAATCCTCCTTGTCTTATTATTTAAAAAGCCTTTTGAATTTTAAAATTTTGCGATGTAGAATAAATATTTAGGCTGAGATTTGCTCTCTTTTCTCAGCTGGAGGAGAAATAGAAGTGCATCCATATTTTGGAAATATGATTTTGAGCAATCACTCAACTCTGATTAGTGCTCATTGTGCCCCTTATGTCTGAAAATCTACTTTGCTACTCAGTTATTATTGTAGTAGGAAACCAAGCTTTCACAGGCTGCTGGATACTACATTCCTTAAAGCTCTTTATTTGCTGCCTAAATTCCTTTAATACTATCTTTCCTAATCTTTTGATGTCCTATTAATAATATGACGTATGAAGAGAGAGAAAGAGGGAAAAGAAGGAAGAAAAGAGGAAAAGTGGAGAGAAAAGTAGAGAGGGATAGAGAGAGGACAGAGGAGAGGGGAAGGAGAGAGGGAAGAGAATGAGGAAGAAAAAGAAGGGAGAGAACAAGAGAACAAGAAAGGGGCTATGAGAAAAGTATTGAAAGAAGGGAGAGAAGACAGGGGAGGAGAGGAGAGAAAAGATGGTAAAAGATAAAGAAAGTAAGGGAGAGAAGGGGAAGGAGAAAGAAAAGGAAGAAAGGATAAAAGGGAAGGGAAGAGAGATGAGTGGAGAAGGCAACCTTATTTTTTGCTTTCCTGCCCTGCTTCTTTTCCTGATGTTATTAGGAATTATGGCTGCAAAAATTCCAAAGGGTTGGGTTCAATGTCAGCAGAATATTTTAGCAAGTAATGTTAATTCCATACTGTAATTAAAAAGTCATTTCTTCAAAGGCAATAGGAAATAAAGTCAAGCAGAAATTTTCAAAACTATTTGTCCAGAGTTGAACTTAAAAGTTATGTTTCAAATATGACCTGCTCAACATAATTGCCCATCAATCAAACAATTAACAAAATGCACTAAACTCTTGCCAGTCTAGGACCATGAAGTTTTGACAGTTCCAAAATCAGTGTTAATTACATATTTGTCAAACCACTAGCTCAGGGAGATTGATCCTTCCCTAAAACTAAGCAAAAGGACATTGCCTAGGCAATTTCCATACTGTGGAAAAACTTGAAGTTGAGGTGAAGGATGAAGATGAGAAGGGATATTTATCTTAGCCTATGGTAAACAAGGATATGTGTGCAATATCTTTCTAAGTTTCAAAAGATATGACATAAGTTCATATTTTTGAGAAATGCAATAACTTGCCTGAAATGAAGATCAGATGCAATTCTGGGAGTTTAGCTCATCCAGCCCCAGTTAATTTATCTGTCACTTCTAGGAAAATTCTGGCAATTCAGCTGTCTTCATTGGCATCATTTAGAGCTGAAATACCAAGAATGTTTACCTGATCCTATTTCTATTTCTCATTGAAAAATAAAGCTTTGGATTTTTTCCCTGTTGTTTAACTTTTAAATTATATTGTTGTCTCCAGGAAAATGTGCTTGTTGAGAAAAAAATTGGTATTGTTATCTTTCTTTTACAAATCACCAGGAAATGGAGCAGAAAAAAATACTCCATGACTTCAATGATAATATTTTAAGTCAGGTTCTCTAAAATCTTTAGACTCCTATTTATTCCCCTATAAATGGAAACATTAAAAACTATTCTACAGAACTGAATCAAATTTATTAGAATATGTCATTTCCTAATGGATAATGATCAAAGGATATGAATAAGTAATTTTCAGATAAACAAATTAAGGCTATCAATAGAGATATGGAAAAGATACTCTACATCACTATTGATTAGAGAAATGCAACTTAAAACAGCTCTGAGGTACCACCTCACATCTATCAGACTATCTAATGACAAAAAAGGAAAATGATAAATGTTGGAGATGTGGGAAAATTGGAACACAATGTATTGTTCTTGGAGTTGTAAACTAAGCTAACCATTATGGAGAACAATTTGGAACTATGCCCAAAGGACTATGAAACTTCGTATACCCTTTGATCCAGCAATATCACTAGTAGGTCAATATCCCAAAGTGAACACAAAAAGAGGAAAAGGATACACCTGTAGAAAAGTATTTATAGCAGCTCTTTTGGAGATGGCAAAGAATTAGAAATTGAGGGGATGTCCATCAACTGGGAAATAGCTGAACAAGTTGTGGTATATGAATGTAATGGAGTACCACTGAGCTATGGGAAATGATGAGCATGTGAATTTCAGAAAAAGCAGGAAAGATGCTGAGTAAGGTAAGTGAACCAGGAGAGCATTGTACACAGTAACAGTAACATTATGTAATGATCAACTATGATAGACTTAGATCTTTTTAGCAATTAAATGTATAAGACAATCAAACAGACTCATGGTGGAAAATGCTATCCATGGGGGGGTGGAGCCAAGATGGCAGAGTGAAAATGTGACTCTCTGTATCTTCCTTCGATCTTCTCTCAAATCAACAATAAAATAAGGCTCTGAACTGATCTTCAAGTCAACGAATCCAGAAATATTTGGACACTACTTGCAGAACTCTCTGAAAAACTTCATATCAGGTTTGTTTAACTTGGGCAGAGGAGTAAACAGTTTACTTGGTACAACCCAGAAGTGAGGGTGGGACTCAGCTCAGCATGGCAGAAACTCCAAACTCCAAACTCCAAACACCTGGAGTTTATCTGAGGCACTCGGGACACTCTGCCCTGATTGGGGGCAGGTGTTCTGGCAGATTTGGCTTTTTTAAAGAGTAATTCAGATTTAGTACTAGCCCCCACCAGCACAGCACTTTAAGTTAATTCGAGGAATTGCCCCAGGGCAAAGTACATCAACTGCTTCTCTAGCCTTAAAGAGACCTCCAGTTATCTAAAAAAAATGAAGAAGCAAAAGAGAGCTCTCACCATAGACAGCTTCTATCAAGAGAAAGAAAAGCAGTCCCAGATCCTGAGGTGTTTTTAAACAAAAAACTCCAGAGGAAGTTATCAAGGACTATCACTGGTCCCCTTTTCAAAAGGCCTTTCTGGAAGATTGCATAAAGGATCTCAAAAGAGAGCTGGAGGATAAATGGGAAAATAAAATGAGATCAGTGCAAGAAGCCCTCCAAAAGAGATATGATAAAGACACCAATTTACTGAAAAACAAAATTGGTGAATTGGAAATAGACAATAATGCACTGAAAAATAAAATTAGTGAAGTGGAAATAGACAATGCACTGAAAAATAAAATTAGTGAAGTGGAAAAAGAGTGCAATGAACAAATTGGCCAGTTACAAAAGGAGCTTAAAAAGGTAACTGAAGAAAACAACATTTTAAAAATAAGAACTGAACAAATGCAAGTGAATGACTCAATAAGATTTCAGGAATCAAACAAAAACAAAAAAATGAAAAAATAGAAGAAAATATGAAATATCTCCTAGGAAAAACAACTGACTTGGAAAATAGATCTAGGACAGACAATCTAAGGATTATTGGACTTCCTGAAAGCCATGATGAAAAAAAGAATCTAAACACTATCTTCCAGGAAATTCTGAAAGAAAACTGCCCTGAGGTTGGAGAATCAGAAGGCAAAATCACCATTGAAAGAATTCACCAATCACCTCCTGAAAAAGACCCCAAAATTAAAACCCCAAGGAATATCATGGCTAAATTTCAGGACTATCGCACCAAGGAAAAGATTTTGCTGGCACCTAGAAAGAAACAATTCAAATACCGAGGATCTATAATTAGAATCACACACGATCTGTCAGCCTCTACATTGAAGGATCGAAGTGCCTGGAACCAGATATTCCAAAAGGTAAAGGAACTTGGATTACAGCCAAGAATTACCTATCCTTCTAGAATGAGTATTATTCTCCAGGGAAGAAGATGGTCATTTAATGATATAGGTGAATTTCACCTATTTCTAATGAAAAGACCAGATCTTAACAAAAAATTCAACCTCCAAACACAGAACTCAGGAGAAGCATAAAAAAAAGGTAAAAAGGAAAGGACTCTTGAGAACTTTATTTCTACTATGGGGATACTTATAGATTGGGGTATAATTAGATATTACTTCAATAATATGAAAAAGAAAACTAGAGGGGGGAAAAGGCTATCATACTGGGGGAAAGAGGGAAAATGTGGTAAAATAAGATTTTTTTAAAAATGAGGTAAAAATAAGGTAAAATCTCATGAAGAGGCAAAGAAAACCTAATATAATTGAGAGAAAGAAGGGAGGAAGATGAGCATTGTATAAATCTTACTCTCATCAGATTGGGCTCTAAAAGTGTATATCAGACACTTGATTTCACAGAGAAACTTGTCTTGTGCTAGAGGGAAGTGGGAGGGAAAGGAGGGAAAGAAAGGGATAAATTAATAGAAGGGAAAGTAGAAGAATCAGGGGAAAGGAGTATAAAAAGGGGGAGGGGATCTAAAGGGTGGTGGATTGTTTGGGGGAGGGGGTCATCAAAAGCAAAGTACTGAGGAGGGGGGAAGGGAGAAAGGGGAAAGGAAAGGGAAAAACATAACTTGGGTAAATAAGATGGCAGGAAATAAAGAATTAGTTATTTGAACTGTGAATGTGAATGGGATGAACTCTCCCATAAAGCAGAAGCGGATATCAGACTGGATTAAAAACCAGAATCCCACAATATGTTGCCTACAAGAAACACATCTAAAACACAGTGACACATATAGGATGAAGGTAAAAGGCTGGAGCAGAACCTATTATGCTTCAGGTGAACAAAAAAAAAAGCAGGGGTAGCAAACCTTATCTCAGATCAAGTAAAGGTGAAGATAGATCTAATCAAAAGAGATAAGGAAGGAAACTATATTTTATTAAAGGGTACCATAGATAATGTAGCAATATCAATACTAAATATATATGCACCAATTGCAATAGCATCCAAATTCCTAGGGGAGAAATTAAGAGAGATGCAAGAAGAAATAGATAGCCAAACTATACTAGTGGGGGATCTCAACCTTGCTCTCTCATAATTAGATAAATCAAACCACAAAATAAACAAGAAAGAAACTAGGGAGATAAACCAACTGTTAGAAAAGTTAGGCATGATAGGTCTATGGAGAAAGTTGAATGGAGACAGTAGGGTGTTTACTTTTTTCTCAGCAGTCCATGGAACCTATACAAAAATTGACCATGTGTTAGGGGATAAAAACCTCAAAATAAAATGCAGAAAGGCAGAAATAGGAAATGCATCTTTTTCAGATCATGATGAAATAAAAATCACATGCAATATAAGTCCAGGAGAAAATAGACCAAAAGTTAATTTGAAATTAAATAATCTAATCCTGAAGAATGAATGGGTGAAAGAGCAAATCACAGACACAATCAATAATTTCATCCAGGAGAATGACAATAATGAGACATCATATCAAAATTTGTGGGATATGGCCAAAGCAGTTACAAGGGGCAATTTTATATCTCTAGATGCTTACTTGCATAAAATATAGAAAGAAAATATCAACAAATTGGGCTTATTATTGAAAAAAACTAGAAAAAGAACCAATTAAAAACCCTCAATTAAATACCAAATTGGAAATTCTAAAACTAAAAGGATAAATTAATAAAATTGAAAATAAGAAAACTATTGAATTA
>JAJPUD010035915.1:0-10094 GCA_023553655.1 Myrmecobius fasciatus | reverse complement strand
CAAAAATGTTTGTGGCAGCCCTTTTTGTAGTGGCAAGAAACTGGAAATTGAAAAGATGCCCATCAATTGGAGAATGGCTGAATAAATTATGGTATATGAATGTTATGAATATGGTTATGAATGTTAAGGAAGTAAACAAAATGTGTTGATTTACATTCTGTCTCCTTGGTTCCTTTTCTGGATGCAGAAGGCATTTTTTACCCAAAGTCTATTGGGATTCCTTTGAATCACTGAACCACTGAGAAGAATGAAGTCTTTCATGGTTGACTATCACAAATTCTTGCTGTTATTGTGTACAATGTATTCCTGATTCTGCTTGTTTTGCTCAGCATCAGTTCATGTAAATATTTCCAGGTCTTTCTAAAATCAGCTTTTGCATCATTTTTATAGAACAAGAATATCCCATTACATTCATATACCACAACTTGATCAGCCATTCATCAATTGATGAGCATCTACTCATTTTCCAATTCTTTGCTAAAGCAAACCAAAAAAAAATCTGCTACAAACATTTTTTGCACATGTGGGTCATTTTCCCTTCTTTTTTATTTCCTTGCAATACAGAACCAGTAATAGCACTAGTAGATCAAAGGGTATGCACAGTTTTAGAGTCCTTTGGGCATAGATCCAAATTGTTCTGCAGAATGCTTAGATCATTTCAAAACTCCACCAAACAATGCATTAGTGTCACAGTTTTCACACATCCCCTCAAAGATTTATCATTATCTTTTCCTGTCATCTTAGCCAATCTGAGAAGTGTGAGGTACCAACTTAGAATTATTTTAATTTGCATTTCTCTAATCAATAGTGATTAAGAACATTATTTTATATAACTACACATGGCTTTAATTTCATCATCTGAAAATTGTCTTTTCATATTGTTTGACCATTTATCAATTGGGGAAACATTTGTATTCTTATGAATTTGACAGAGTTCTTTATATATTTTAGAAATGAGACCTTTTTCAGAAATACTGCCTGTAAAAATGTTTCCCAGCTTTATGCTTTCCTTTTAATCTGATTTCCATTGGTTTTGTTTCTGCAAAACCTTTTTAATTTAATGTAATTGAAGTTGCCTTTCATGATGTTCTCTAGTTCTTCTTTGGTCATAAATTCTTCCCTTTTTCAAAGGTCTGACAGGTAAATTATCTCTTATTCTCATAATTTTTATGGTATCATCCTTTATGCCCAAATCATGTACCCATTTGACCTTAATTTTGGAATGAGGTGAGATGTAGGTCTGTGCCATTTCTGATATATTATTTTCCAATTTCCTCAATTTTTGTCAAATAGTGAGTTCTTATTTCATAAGTTGGAATTTGGGGGTTTATCAAATACTAGATTGCTATAAGCCTTGATTATTTTGTTGTGTATATCTAATCTATTCCTCAGATCCATTACTCTCTTTTTTTTGGTTTTGATGACTGCTGCTTTATAATACAGTTTTAGATTTATTATGCTAATCATCATCTTTGTAATTTTTTCATTAATTCCTTTGATATTCTTGATCTTTTTTTTCTTCTATATGAATTTTGTTATATTTTTCAAATTCTATAAAATAATATTTTGGCAATTTCATTTGTGTGGTACTGAACAATTAGACCAATTTATGTAGAATTGTCATTTGTATTATATTAGCTTGTCTCTCCAGGTCGTTGGGCTGATTATTTCTTATAGAACAATAATATTCCATAACATTCATATACCATAACTTAGTCAGCCATTCTCTAACTGATGGGCATCCACTCAGTTACCAGTCCTTGCAACTACAAAGAGGGCTGCTGTCAACATTTATACATGTGGAATCTTTTCCCTTTTTATGATCTCTTTGGGATACCGGCCCAGTATCAAAGGATATGCACAATTTGATAGCTCTTTGAGCATAGTTCCAAATTGCTCTCCAAAATGATTGGATCATAGCACAACTCCACCAACAATGTATTAGAGTCCCAGTTTTCCAATATTCATCATTATCTTCTCCTGCCTTTTTAGTCAACCTGAGAGATATATAGTATATGACTCAGAGTCATCTTAATTTGCATTTCTCTGATCAATAGTGATTTTTTTCATATGACTAGAAACGGGTTTAATTTCTCCATCTGAAAATTATCTTTTCATATACTTTGACCATTTATCAATTGGGAATGACTTGTATTCTTATAAATTTGAACCAATTCTCTATATCTTTTAGAATGAGGCTTTTATCAGAACAATTGTATATAAAAATTTTTTCCAGTTTACTACTTAACTTCTGATCTTGCCTACATTAGTTTTGTTTGTACAAAAACTTTGTAACTTAATGTAATCAAAATTATCAACTTAGCATTTCATAATGTACTCTAGTTCTTCTTTGACAACAAATTCCTTCCTTTTCTTCAGGTCGGAGAGATAGACAATTCTTGCTTCTTGCAATTTACTTATAATATCATTCTTTATGTCTAAATACTGAATCCATTTTAATATCATCTTCACATAGAATATTAGGTGAGGGTCAATGCCTACTTTCTACCATATTAAATTTTAAATTTTCCCATAATTTTTGGTAAATAGTAAATTCTTATCACAGAAGGTGGGGTCTTTGGGTTTATCAAGCAGTAGATTACTATAATCATTGACTATAGTGTCTTGGGAACCTAACCTATTCCAGCAATCATCGATTTCTTAGCCAATATCAAATGGTTTTCATGACTGCTGCTTTATAAAATAGTTTTAGGGCTGGTACAGGCAGGCCACCTTAATTGCATATTTTTTATTAATTTCCTTAAAATTCTTGGCATTTTGTTCTTCCAGATGAACTTTATTATTATTTTTTCTTGCTTTGTAAGATAATTTCTTGGCAGTTTGATTGGTATAAGACTGAATAAGTAGATTACTTTAGGTACAATTGTCATCTTTATCATGAGTAATTGATATTCTTCCAATTAATTAGATCTGACTTTATTTGTGTGGAAAGTGTTTTGTAATTGTGTTCATATAATTCCTGACTTTGTTTTGGCAGGTAGACTCCCAAATATTTTATATTATCTACAGTTATTTTAATTGGAATTTCTCTTTGTATATCTTACTGCTGGACTTTGATGGTAACATATAGAAATGCTGATGATTTCTATGGATTTATTTTGTATCCTGAAACTTGGCTAAAGTTGGGAATTGGTTCCAGTAGTCTTTTACTTGATTCTCTAAGCATACCATCATATCATCTGCAAAGGGTGATAATTTGGTTTCCTCATTACCTATTCTAATTCCTTTAATTTTTTTCTTCTTATTGCTGAATCTAACATTTTTAATACAATATTTAATAGTAATAGTGATAGTGAGCAGGCTTGTTTCACCCCTAATGTTATTGGGAATAGTTCTAATTCATTTCCATTACATAAGATACTTGCTGTTGGTTTTAAATAAATAGTATTAATCATTTTAAGGAAAATCCATTTATTTTTATAATCCCTAGTATCTTTAATAAGAATGGGTGTTGGATTTTGCCAAATGATTTTTCTGCATCTATTGAGATAATCATATGATTTTTGTTAGTTTGCTTATCAATGTAGTCAGTTATACTAATAGTTTTCCTAATATTGGATCAGCCCTTCATTACTAGTATAAATCCTACTTGGTCATAGTGTATTATCCTGAGGATAACTTGCTCTTTGCTCATATTTCATTTAAGATTTTCATATATATTCATTAGAGAAATTGGTCTATAATTTTCTTTCTGTTTTGATTCTATCTCATTTAGGTAGCAACACCATATCTGTATCATAAAAGGAATCTAGTAGGATTCCTTTCCATATTTTCCCAAAAACTTTGAATAGTATTGGAATTAATTGCTCTTTAAAATATATGGTCTAAACTCTGAGGTACCACTACACACCTGTCAGATTAGCTAAAATGACAGGAAAAGATAACGATGAATGTTGGAGGGGATGTGGGAAAACTGGGACACTTGATACATTGTTGGTGGAACTGTGAACGGATCCAACCATTCTGGAGAGCAATTTGGAGCTATGCTCAAAAAGTTGTCAAAATGTGCATACCCTTTGACCCAGCAGTGTTTCTACTGGGCCTATATCCCAAGGAGATCTTAGAGGAGGGAAAGGGACCCACCTGTACAAGAATGTTTGTGGCAGCCCTTTTTGTAGTGGCTAGAAACTGGAAACTGAAGGGATGCCCATCAATTGGAGAGTGGCTGAATAAATTATGGCATATGAATATTATGGAATATTATTGCTCTGTAAGAAACAACCAGCAGGATGATTTCAGAGAGGCCTGGAGGGACTTGCATGAACTGATGCTGAGTGAAACGACCAGAACAAGGAGATCATCATACACAGCAACAACAGTATTACATGATGATCAATTCTGATGGACATGGCTCTCTGCAACAAAGAATTGTCTCAAACCAGTTCCAATTGTTCACTGAAGAAAACCATATACACCCAGAGAGAGGGAAATGAAATACGGACCACAACATAACATTTTTATTATCTCTATTGACATTTGCTTGCATTGTGTTGCCTTTCTCTGATTCTTTTTTTTTTCTTGTAGATAGGATGTTTCTTGCATAACTTCTCTGATTCTTTTTTTTTCTTGTAGATAGGATGTTTCTTGCATGACTTCCTGCCATCTAGGGGAGGGGAGGGGACTGGGGGTAAAATGTGTAATGGAAAGCTTTGTAAAGATCATTGTTGGGGAACTACCCATACATATGTTATACAAATAAAAAGCTTTAATTTAAAAAAAAAATATATGGTCTAATTCACCTGCAAATCCTTCTGGTCCTAGAATTTTTTTCTTAGGGAGTTGATTAATAACTTGTTCAATTTCTTTTTCTAGGGGGGCAGAGCCAAGATAGTAGGGAGTACACATGTCTTTATCTGAGCTTCTCCTAATGTCCCTCACATCAACATCAGATCAAGTCTCTGACCTGATTTTGTATTAACAGAACCCACAAATATTTAGAGTATAACAAATTTCCAGAAGAACATATTTTGGAAGAACTTCAGAAAAGGTTTGTTTCAAACTGCCAGTGTGGGAGGGTGGCTGAGACAATGCAGGGTGCCAGGGCAGGAAGCCATTTCATTGTGGCATCTGGTACCCACACACTGGGGAATCTACTGGGAGGCTCTTAGACTACATTGTTCTGGTAACAAGCCATTTGACCAGCAGATAATCTGTGAGAAAAACAAAGAAAATAAAAAGGGAAATAGTGAGCCTCTGAATCCCAGAAAAACACAGGGTCTGGGCAAGCCTACCCAGCATTGGAAATCAGTCAGCAGCACCAGTCTTAGGGCAAACTAAAATGGCTGTTGCCCCTTTGCCCTAAGAACAGACTTCAGCCTTTAAAAAATTAAGCAAAAAAAAGCAGCAAAAAAACAAAACAAAATAAAACAAAAATTCTCTGGTCATAGATATCTTTTATGGAGAAAGAGAAAAACAGACCTCAAACCCTGAAGATCCTAAAGGCAAATCATCTCCAGATGATGCTTCAAAGGAAGATAAGAGTTGGTCTCCATTTTACAAGGCTCCTTCCAAGAATTCAAAAAGGGTCTTAAAAGAGAGTTAGAAGAATAATAAGGAAAGGAAATGAGAACTTTATAACAGAGTTTAGAAAAAGGAAAAACAGAAATTTTTCTGAAGAAAATTTAAAAATTGATTGTATGAAATGGAAAAACATATGACTCCTTACAAAATAGATGTGAAAAAGAAACCAATTCATTGAAAAGCAGAATTTGTGAAATGGAAAAAAAACAATGAACAAAACAACACATTTATAAGTTCAATTGGCCAAATGCAAAAGGAGATAAAAAAAGATAACTAAAGAAAACAATTCAATAAAAATTAGAATTGAACAAATGGAAGTGAATGACTCAATTAGACTTCTAGAATCAGTCAAACAAGACCAAAAAAATGAAAAAAAAAATAGAAGAAAATATAAAATACCTCATTGGAAAAACGAGTGACCCATAAAATAAATCTAGAAAAGACAATCTAAGAATTATTGTATTTCTTAAACACCATGATGAAAAAAAAAAAAAAGAGTGTAGATCATTTTCGAGGAAATAATCAAGGAAAACTGTCCTGTTGTCCTAGAACCAGAGGATAAAATAGCCATTGAAAGAATTCAGCAATAACCTCCTAAAAGTGACCGAAAAATGAAAACTCCAAAAAACATCATACCTAAATTTCAGAATTGTCTAATCAAGGAGAAAATATTGCAAGCAGCCAGAAGAAAAAAAATTCAAATATCAAGGACCCACAATCAGAATTGCCCAGGACCTAGCAGTTTCCACTTTAAAGGATCAAAGGGCATGGAATCTGATATTTTGAAGGACAAAGAAACTTGGATTTCAGCCAAGAATCAATTATCCGGCAAATTTCAACATTATCTTTCAGGGGAAAAGATGGATATTCAATGAAACAGGTGAATTTCATTTATTTAAGACAAGAAGACTAGAACTGAATAAAAATTTTGCTCTTGAAATATAGAACTCAAGAGAAGTATAAAAAGGTAAAAATGAAAGATTAAAAATACCTTTGCATACACTATATATGTATATGTGTGTGCATGTGTGTGTGCATGTGTGTGTGTGTGTGTG
Organism: Myrmecobius fasciatus; assembly: GCA_023553655.1. NCBI lineage: Eukaryota > Metazoa > Chordata > Mammalia > Dasyuromorphia > Myrmecobiidae > Myrmecobius > Myrmecobius fasciatus. The sequence goes on along the minus strand of JAJPUD010035915.1, from coordinate 3,498 downwards.
TGTGGAGAAAGAGAGAGAGAGAGAGAGAGAGAGAGAGAGAGAGGGAAAGAGAAAAAAAAGGAAGAGACAGAGATAGAGACAGAGACATACACAGATGTTTGAATATACATATAGGTCATGATTGATGTAAAAAATGAATTCCACCAAGTGTTCCATGAATTCAAATTCACATTGTTAAAAGTTACAATTATGCAAAAAAAAAAAGCAATTACTTCTAGCCTAATGGAGATGTTAACTACACTACAGTTAAATAATGAAGTCACTTTTGGGGATTCATTATACGTACTATTCAGAACCAAATTGTACTTATAAATCAACATGTGATCTCTTCTGATAGAATGTCAACTATTTGAGGGAGATGATCAGATGCTTTATCTTTATATCCCTACCACAACTCCTGGAATATGACAGGTGGATAATAAATCCTTATTGATTGTCTGAGTAATTGAACCATAGTTTCCATGTTTATAAAATTGGGATAACAATTCTTTAGTTCCTTATCTAATGAGGTTGCTATTGGGGGGGAATTATATAAATATTAAAATATACTATTAATAAGAAAATTATTAACTAGAAGTAATAAATTAATAACAATTGTCATTTTACTATTAAGTTTTATTATGAATAATAATAATATATATAGTTACATTAATCTGTCAAACAGGAGTCAGTATTCCACAAATTTTTAATAAAATAATTTTTAATTATTTTAAAATAATGCATTCCACTTAAGTGGCAATTACCCACTTCCATTCACAAATGTATTTTCAAATGTAATAAAACAGAATCTTCCCCTAAATTCCAACTACATTGTTTCACAACAATATGGATGTGACACTTGTTGCTTAAAGATTATCTAAGTACTATAAAAATTCTGGCTGAAATGGAAAGAAAAAGCCTCAGACATGTGCTTAGGCTTATAATTATAATTATCTTATAATCAGCCTAACTAAGATGTGAGAAACTGACCAGCAGAGGGTATACTGATAAATGATGAATTTGTTCACCTAAGAATTCATAAAGAATGTTTGCTAAGGCATAGAATGATATGTATCAACATCTGGAACAACTACTTCAAGTAAAATCACAGTTCTTTTATAGCACTAAACTAGGACAAAACTTGACTAATGAGGATGCTCCTTAAAACATTATTAACCTTTCACATTCATGAGACATTTAAACTGTTTTCCTCACAACTCTTGCATGAAGGGGGCAGAGTCAGTAAATTTCCTGAGCACTCTCCAGTTTTCTCAGAAATAACAATAAATCAAACCTCTAAATTCATTCTGGAGTGACAGAGCCCACAAAACTGTGTAGTGAAACAATTTTACAGCTTAAGAGAACCAAGAAGGACTTCAGGAAATGTCTGGTGGAAGGGAAGCATGTGCTCAGTGTAGGGAACCCAGCAGAAGGTTCTTAGTTGTGGCTCAGTGGGCCAGTGGCTCATCAGTCAAGCTTTGCAACCTCCAGTCCCAGCATAGTAGGCAAATTATGAGCCCCAAAATCCCAACACAACAGGCTTGACTAGTTTAGTCAACCTAGTACACTGGTAAAATTAGAATCATCCCTATCTCCAGCATGGAAAGCCAGTGAGAAGGTCCTATATTACTGAAAAACAAGCTTGTGACAGTGTCCCTTGTGCCTTAGGAGCAGAGCTCAAAGTTAGAAAATGAGCAAAAAGCTCATTGTCATAGAATATTATTGTTCTGTAAGAAACGACCAGCAGGATGATTTCAGAGAGGCCTGGAGAGACTTGCATGAACTGATGCTGAGTGAAATCAGCAGAACCAGGAGAACATTATACACAGCAACAAGACTAAACTATGATCAATTCTGAAGGACATGGTTCTTTTCAACAATGATGTGATTCAAACTAGTTCCTATTGTTCTGTGATGAAAATATTCATATACATCCAGAGAGAGGCCTGTGGGAACTGAATGTGGACCACAAAATAGCATTTTAACACTTTCTGTGAATATATCCTTGCATTTTGTTTCCCTTCTTAGGTTGTTTTTTTTCCCCTCTTTTTCTAGATCTGATGTTTCTTGTGCAGTAAGATAACTGTATAGATATCTATACATATATTGTATTTGTCATATAATTTAACACATTTAGCAAGTATTAGATTACCTGTCATCTAGGGGTGGGGTGGAGGGTGGAGGGAAGGAGGGAAAAAGCTTGGAACAAAAAAAATGTTTTACAAAGGTCAATGTAGAAAAATCACTCATATGTTCTCTAAATAAAAAGCTTTTGATAAAAAAAAATCTACCAATCACCTCCTGAAAGAGACCCCAAAATGCAAACTCTAAGGAATCTTGTACATAATTTCCAGAATTATCACTTCAAGTAGAAAATACTGAAAGTAGCCAAAAAGAAACAATTGAAATATCTAAGAGCCACAATTAAGATTACCCAGGACCCAGCAGTTCACACACTAAAGGATCAGAATATGATAATCTGAAAAGCAAAGGATTTTGGATTACAAGGAAGAATCAGTTACACATGGTGGAGCCACGGTGGTGAAGATCAGACAAGAGTCTCTGTAACCTCCTCTAACCTCCCCTCAAACCAACAACATATGAAGCCTCTAGACTGATTCTGAAGCAAAAAAATCCACAATATCTGGAGAACAATACGATTCTAGAAGAAGATACTCTGGAAGAACCTCAAAACAGGTCTGTTTTAATTGGGCAGGGGGGTGGCCTACTGAACCCAGACTGCAGTGCAGGGAGACCGGGGCAAGGAGCTGGAGCAGGGAGCTGGAACAGGAGTCGGAACAGGAGTGGGAGCGTTGTGCTTTTCACACACCTGGGAGTCTTCTGTGGGCCTTTTGGAACAATTTGTCCTGATTGTGGGCAGGTGGTTTGGAGGGTCTGCCTTTTGAGGGGGATAGATTGTGAACCACTGAACCCCTGATGAGCATCGTAACTAGCTGCCATTACACAGCACCTTAAAGCAATCAATCAAACAACAGGACTGATCAGCACCAGAAATAATTCAATCAGCGGAGCTGCCCAGTACCTGACATAATTCAATCAGCAGAACTGCCCAGTTCCTGAAATAACTCAATCAGCAGAACTGCCCCAGGGCAAATTAAAGCAGCTGTCCCACCTTTGCCCTAAACAAACCTCACACCTTTAAAAAAAATGAATAAAAAACCAAAAAGAGCTCTCACCATAGACAACTTTTATGGAGAGAGGAAAGAACAGACCGCTAATCCTGAGGCCCCTAAAGGTAAAGCAACTCCAGAAAAAGCCCCAAAGAGAGATATAAATTGGTCTCCATGTCACAAGGCTTTCTTTGAAGATTGCATAAAAAATCTAAAAAGAGAGTTAGAAGAAACATGGGGAAATGAAATGAGATCACTGCAAAATGAAATAGAAAAAATGGAAAAAGAATGCAATGAACAAAAAAATGTAATTGGTCAATTGCAAAAGGAACTAAAAACAGTAACTGAAGAAAATAAGACATTAAAAATTAGAATCGAACAATTGGAA
>JAJPUD010035914.1:0-10094 GCA_023553655.1 Myrmecobius fasciatus | reverse complement strand
TTGGTGGAAAGTTCTCCCTTTTCATTTTTGAGACTAACAATTTGATTTTCCTCTTTCCTTTTTCTAATTAAATTAACTAGAGGTTTATCTATTTTGTTGGTTTTTTCATAAAACCAACTTTTAGTTTTATTTATTAATTCAATAGTTTTTTTACTTTCAATTTTACCAATCTCTCCTTTTATTTTTAGGATTTCAAGTTTGGTATTTGATTGGGGGTTTTTAATTTGTTCTTTCTCTAGCTTTTTTAGTTGCAAGCCCAATTCATTGATTTTCTCTTTTTCTATTTTATGCAAATAAGCACCTAGAGATATAAAATTTCCCCTTATTACCGCTTTGGCTGTATCCCACAAATTTTGGTATGTTGTCTCATTATTGTCATTCTCTTGAATGAAATTAGTAATTGTGTCTGTAATTTGCTGTTTCACCCATTCATTCTTTAGGATAAAATTATTTAGTTTCCAATTGGTTTTTGGTCTATTTTCTCCTGGCCTTATATTGCATGTGATTTTTATTCTGTCATGATCTGAAAAAAATGCATTTATTCTTTCTGCCTTCCTGCATTTGATTTTGAGGATTTTGTGTCCTAACACATGGTCAATTTTTGCATAAGTTCCATGGACTGCTGAGAAAAAAGTAAACTCTTTTCTGTCTCCATTTAATTTCCTCCGAAGATCTATCATACCTAACTTTTCTAACATTTTGTTTACCTCCTTAACTTCTTTCTTATTTATTTTGTGGTTTCATTTATCAAGTTCTGAGAGAGGGAGGTTGAGATCCCCCACTATTATAGTTTTGCTGTCTATTTCTTCTTGCATCTCTCTGAACCTTTCCTCTAGGAATTTCCATGCTATACCACTTGTTGCATATATGTTTAGTATTGATATTGCTTCATCATCTATGCTATTCATCATCTTCCCTTTAGGAAGATATAATTTCCTTCTTTGTCTCTTTTAATTAAGTCTATCTTTGCTTTTACTTGGTCTGAGATCAGGATTGCTACCCCTGCTTTTTTTTGTTCACCTGAAGCATAATAGATTCTGCTCCAGCCTTTTACCTTCACCCTGTATGTATCTCTATGTTTTAGATGTGTTTCTTGTAGACAACATCTTGTTGGATTCTGGTTTTTAATCCAATCTGCTATCTGCTTCTGCTTTAAGGGAGAGTTCATTCCATTCACATTCACAGTTAAAATAACTAATTCTGTATTTCCTGCCATCTTATTTACCCTAGCTTATGCTTTTCTCTTTCTTATCCCCTTTCCTTCCTCCCTACTATTTTGCTTTTGATAACCACTTCCTTCAAACAATCCTTCCCCTTTAGAGCCCCACCCACCTCCTTTTCCCCCCCTTTCCCTCCTGTTTCCTTAAAAGTACGTCTATTATGCCCTCTGAGCCAAATCTGATGAGATGGAGATTAACCCAATTCTCATTCCCCTCCCTTTTCTCCCCCAAATCATTATAGGTTGTCTTTGCCTCTACATGTGATGTAATTTCCCTTGTTTTACCTCCTTTTCCTCTTCTTCAAGTGTTATCCCTCTTCTACCTCTAATTTCTTTTTCAGTTTATCATATCATAATAATCATAAAATCACAATAAACATATCATAATAATCATAAAATCACAGTAATCATATCATAATAATCATAAAATCACAGCAATCATATCATAATCATAATGTAATAATAGATTCATAAAATCAACCCTCATTCTATAAGTATCTATAACATAAATATAGTTCTCAAGAGCTTTTTTTTTTTCTTGTTACCTTTTTATGTTGCTCTTGTGTTCTGTGTTTGGAGATCAAATTTTTTGTTCAGTTCTGGTCTTTTCAGTAGAAATAGGTCAAATTCTCCTATATCATTGAATGACCATCTTCTTCCCTGGAAGATAATGCTCATTCTAGCTGGGTAACTTATTCTTGGCTATAATCCAAGTTCCTTTGTCCTTCGCAATATCTGATTCCAGGCCCTTTGATCCTTCAAAGTAGAAGCTGCTAGGTCCTGTGTGATCCTAATTGTAGCTCCCCGATATTTAAATTGTTTCTTTCTGGCTTCTTGTAATATCTTTTCCTTGGTATGATAGTTCTGGAATTTAGCCACGATATTTCTGGGGGACTTAATTTTTGGGTTTCTTTCAGGAGGTGATCGGTGGATTGTTTCAAGGAGTATTTTGCCTTCTGAGTCTAAAATATCAGGGCAGTTTTCATTTATGATTTCCTGGAAGATAGTGTCTAGCTTCTTTTTTTCATCATGGCTTTCAGGAAGCCCTATAATCCTTAGATTGTCTCTCCTAGATCTATTTTCCAGGTCAGTTATTTTTCCTAGGAGATGTTTCATGTTTTTCTCTATCTTTTCATTTTTTTGATTCTTGAAGTCTTGATGAGTCATTCATTTTCAATTGTTCGATTCTAATTTTTAATGTCTTATTTTCTTCCGTTACTGTTTTTAGTTCCTTTAGCAATTGACCAATTACATTTTTTTGTTCACTGCATTCTTTTTCCATTTTTTCTATTTTATTTTGCAGTGATCTCATTTCGTTTCCCCATGTTTCTTCTAACTCTCTTTTAAGATTTTTTATGCAATCTTCAAAGAAAGCCTTGTGACATGGAGACTAATTTATGTTTCTCTTTGGGGCTTTTTCTGGAGTTGCTTTACCTTTAGGGGCCTCAGGATTTGAGGTCAGTTCTTCCCTCTCTCCATAAAAGTTGTCTATGGTGAGAGCTCTTTTTGGTTTTTTATTCATTTTTTTTTAAAGGTGTGAGGTCTGTTTAGGGCAAAGGTGGGACAGCTGCTTTAATTTGCCCTGGGGCAGTTCTGCTGATTGAGTTATTTCAGGAACTGGAGAGTTCTGCTGATTGAATTATGTCAGGTAATGGGCAGTTCTGCTGATTGAATTATTTCAGGTGCTGATCAGTCTTACTGATTGATCGCCCTAGGGCGCTGTGTAATGGCAGCTAGGTCCAATGCTCATCAGGGGTTCAGTGGCTCACAATCTACCCTCCACAAAAGGCAGACCCTCCAAACCACCTGCCCACAATCAGGACAGATTGTTCCAAGAGGGCCACAGAAGACTCCTAGGTGTGTGAAAAGCATAGTGTTCCCACTCCTTTTCCGACTCCTGTTCCAGCTCCCTGCTCCAGCTCCCTGCCCCAGTCTCCCTGCGCTGCAGTCTGGGTTTAGCAGACCACCCCCCTGCCCAATTAAAACAGACCTGTTGTGAAGTTCTTCCAGAATATCTTCTTCTAGAATCGTGTTGTTCTCCTGATATTGTGGATTTTTTTGCTTCAAAATCAGTCTGGAGGCTTCATATGTTGTTGGTTTGAGGGGAGGTTAGAGGAGGTTACAGAGACACCTGTCTGATCTCTGCCACTATGGCTCCCCCCCCGGAAGGAAGTCCCTCTTTTTTTTTTTATTAAAAGCTTTTTATTTACAGAACATATGAGTGATTTTTCTGCATTGACCTTTGCAAACCTTTTTTTTTTGTTCCAAGCTTTTCCCCTCCTTCCCCCCACCCCCACCCCTAGAAGACGGGTAATCTAATACATGCTAAATATGTTAAATTATGTTACAAATCCAATATATGAATACATATCTATACAGTTATCTTACTGCACAAGAAACATCAGATCTAGAAAAAGAGAAAAAAAAAAAAACAACCTAAGAAGGAAAACAAAATGCAGGGAAATATTCACAGAAAGTGTTAAAATGCTGTGTTGTGGTTCAGACTCAGTTCCCTCAGGCATCTCTCTGGATGTATATGACTATCTTCATCGCTGAACAATAGGAACTGGTTTGAATCACATCATTGTTGGAGAGAACCATGTCCATCAGAACTGATCATCATATAGACTTGTTGCTGTGTATAATGTTCTCCTGGTTCTGCTGATTTCACTCAGCATCAGTTCATGCAAGTCTCTCCAGGCCTCTCTGAAATCATCCTGCTGGCCATTTCTTACCAAACAATAATATTCCATGCATCATCTTTTTTAATCTATGATACCTAGTACACTACAGTTGCTTTATATATGATTATTTGTTGAAGTCATAATCCAATCTATCCTAGGCCTTAAAATATAAATTATAACTTCATATAGGTATCATAAAAAGTAGCATTTCAAAGTTAGGAGACACATTAAAACCATACCCCTAGTAATTCAGGAATGATAAACAGTGCTTTCTAATAAAAGCAAAATTAATTATCCCCATTTTAGTGAGGAAACTGAGGCACAGAGAGAAGTGACTTTCCAAAGACACATAGATAGTAAGTGTATGAATGTACAAAAAATAACAACACTTAAATATGTACAAAGAAATAAGCTTACTGTAGGGAATACTAATGAAAAAACAAATGAGATTTTGAATTAGCATTATAATTCAGTTCTACTGAATACAATAGGTTTCAAATCAGTTTTGATCTAATTTCTAATCAACATTAAGGGAGCAATAATTGAAATTTAGTTGATTGCAAAATATAAATAAATTCTGCAATTTTCTGTTACTATATTCTTGCTCAATTGATTGTCTATTCATTTAAAGGATTCTCCAATAATACAATACCTCCCCAGGAGTGATACAATACCCAGGTTATAATAATTCATTATGGAAATCAAAGACTTCAGCTAAAGTTATTACTAGGGAGTAGAATCAAGATCGTGGAGAGAAGACAAATTTTTACCCGGCTCTTCCTGCCTTCCCTCAGTATCAACAGCAGATAAAACCTCTGAACAGATTCTGGACTGGCAGAATTTTCAAATATTTGGAATAACAAATTTCAAAGAGAAGATATTCTTGAAAGACTTCAGGAAAGGTCTTTCTCACTTGAGTACATTGAGGATGAAGTTAGGGGAATACAGCCTAGGGAAGGCAAAGTTTATGGAAGCTCAGGGTGGAGAGGCCTGAAGGAATTCTAGTGGGAGGCTCTAAGGCAAAATACAGCAGGGTTGGCTAATCTGTCCTGATTCAGAAGCCAGTGGATCAGCAGAGTAGCTGTGAGACACCCAATACAAGTACAGAAGGCAAATAGTTAGTCCCTGAAATCCAGCATAAAAAATGGGTTTTGGCCTACACCCATCCAACACAGGAAGAAAGCCAGTAGCACCAGCCTCAGGATAATATAAAATCTCTATCTGTCATCCTTCTGAAGGAAGCTTGGGGCAATGTTCCCTTTGCACTAAAAGCATACCTTACTCTTTGAAAGCAAAAAGAGTTTTAAGCATAGATAGGAGACAAAGAACAAAGCTTCAAATCCTGAGGACACTAAAGTCAAAACTTCTCAAGATGAAGACTCAAACTTAGATATGAGTTAGGCTCTAACTCAAAAGGTTCTCTTAGATGAATTTCAAAATGATCTTTAAAAAGAATTTGAAGAAAAATGGGAAAAGGAAATGAGAGCTTTGGAAAAGAAAGCACCAAAATTGTTTGAAGAAAACAATTCCTTAAAAAATACAATTGATGAAATGGAGAAAAAATATCCTGAAGAAAACTATTGCTTAAAATAGGTTTGGCAGAATGGACAAAGGAAAACTCCTTTGTGAAATGATCCAAATATTCTGAAGAGCAATTTGGAAGTATGTTCAATTTGGAACTATACAATTATGGATATCCATTAGCCCAACAGTGTCATTACTGGGTTTGTATTCCTAGAAAATCATAAAGGTGGGAAAAGCACTCACATATGCACAAATTTTATAGCAGCTCTTTTTGTAGTATCAAAGAATTTGAAAATGAGTAGATGACTTTGAATTGGGGAAAGGGTGAACAAGTTGTGGTATATAAAGATAATGAAATACTATTGTTCTAAAAAAATGATGAACAAGTTGATTTTAGAAAGGTCTGGAAATATTTACATGAATTGATGCTGAGTGAAATAAGCAGAACCAGTAATATGTTGAACACAATAATAGCAAGAATGCATGATGATCAACTATGTAACACTTGGTTCTTCTCTGTGGTTCAGTGATCCAAAGTAATCCCAATAGATTTGTGATGGTGAGAACCATCTGCAACCAGAAAGAGGACTGTGAAGACTGTGTATCCAGTCCAGCATAGTATCTTCACCTTTTTTTCTGTTGTTTGCTTATTTATTTATTTTTTTCCTTTTTGTTCTGATTTTTCTTGTGAAGCATCATAATTTGGGAAATGCATGCATATATACGTATATACATGTATATATATATATATATATATATATATATATATGTATGTATGTATATGAATTGCCTATGTTTAACACAATCGTATTACTTGGCTAAAGGAAGGGATGGGCAGAAGAGAGGGAGAAAAATTTGGAAGACAAGGTTTTGCAAAGGTGAATGATAAAAACTAGCTTTGCATATATTTTGAAAATAAAAATGGCTATTATTAAAAGTAAAAATTTTAAAAAAATCAAATTATTTCTTGTCAGACCTGATATGGAGTATTGTTTTTAGTTTGGGATACTGCTATTAAGGAGTACTATGTAACTATAGAACTCTCACATATAGGCAATTATTGTTGTCAAATGAATCCAGTCCATGAAATAAGAAGACACTTTGAATTAAATTAGAATTTTTTTAATAGGCGAAGAGAAGACACAGTAGGATGTGATAGATGTCTTCAATATACAATGGACTAAACTATGCAAGATGGCTTTGATTTGTTTTGCTTAGTTAGAAAAGGTAAAAACAGCATAGATTTTAATGCATAGATTTGCATAATGGGAAATTCATGCTGCGTGTTAGAGAAAAATTCCAACAAGGCTACTCCAAAATTGTGTGAACTGGCTTGTAAGGCAGAAGTTTCTACTTCAGTCTTGGAAGGCTTGCAGGAGAAGCTTGATGGCTACTTGTAGGAAATGTTTTAGTAGGAACTGTTTTTTGTTCCTAAGTTGATTGCATTTTAAAATCCCTCCTGCAATTCCTTCACACTATATTATTCTTTGATTCTGATCTAACACATTTGAATGTTTTCTCCCATAATTATAGGAAATGGAATACTAGAAAAAAGATGAAAAACAATTGTGTGCTAAGGAGTCAATTACAATTAGATAAAAATAACAAGATATACAAACCCCCAAAACAAACAAACAAAAACAAGGATAAGTAGTTGGGAAAGAGAAGGGAATACGGAAGAGAAAAAAAAGAGAAAAAAAAATTAGGTTGAAGAGTAGCACAAAGGAAAATTTGCTCGCATTTATATAAGGTAACTGATTATGATAAGCTAGAATAAAAGAATTTTAGAACTAGAAGAGAATTTAGACAACATGGAATCTGATTGACTAAACCAGATTATGTAATAGATCCTAGTTAACATAATGATTTAATATGGCTGTTTAGGTTACAGTTTTATAATTGAAAAAAGATCTTACAGGTCATCTAATTCAAGCTACTTATATTTTAGATGACAATATCAATGACAAAATAACTAAATTAACATAAAGTTAACTACTGAAGTGCTGATATTTGAACCCAGACCATCTACTTCCAATGTTAGAATATTCCTTAATTTCTACCCCCAATCATTATCCCTCCAAAAGCTTAGAGGATACTAATATTCTTTCTTACATTATTGCTATGCACAACACATTTATTAACCATCTACTATGTAAAACTATAATCTGGGCAATTAAATAGATTCATAGTTTAGAGAAGGCCCCAGCCCTCACAAAGCTTACAATATAACTTTACTTAGAGTCAGCATTAAAATTAAAATTAAAACAAGACTTAAGTCTTGTTAGCTAATGTTCCAATTATATTTTCTTACTAATTCAACCACAAGGCCTTCAGCATTATAATATAATGGAAAAGGTTGTTGCATATAATATTTAATGATGAAAATGATAAATAATGTAAAGAAAATGTGAACATATTCAAGTAATTTCTAAAGTGGTTTGGTTGAGGGGCAGAGCAAAGATAGTGGAGAGCAGACATGAGTCTCTGTGACCTCCTCTGACCTTCTCTCAAACCAATAGCAGATTAAACCTCTAAACTAGTTTTGGAGTCAAAGCACCCCCAAATATTTGGAGTACAACACATTCCCAGAAGAAGTTACCTTGGAAGAACTTTAGAACAGGTCTGTTTCAATTGGTCAGGGGGACAGTCAGCAGAGCCCAGACAGTAGCCCAGGGAGACAAGTCAAGAAGCTATGACTGAAACTCAGACACTTGAAGATTCTAAGCAACTGGGAGGCTTCTGTGAGCACTTTAGGCATCTCTGTCCTGCCTGCAAGCAGATGGTTTGGCAGATTTTCCTTTTGTAAAAGACAAATTGTAAAACACTGAGCCCCAGAAGAATGTCAGACATAGCCAACATTACCCAGCACTGGAAATCCATCAGCAGAACTGCCCCAGAGCAAATTAAAGCAACTGTCATGCATTTGCATTGATGAGACCTCAAGCCTTAAAAAAAAAATAAAAACAAAAACAAAAAAGAACTCTCACCATAGATAGCTTTTATGGAGAGAGAGAACAGACATCAAATTCTGAGGTGGCTAAAAGTAAAGCAACTCCAGAGGAAGCCACAAAGGGATACCTGAGTTGGTCCACATTTCAAAAAGCTTTCCTGGAAGACTAAAGAATCTCAAAAAAAGAGTTAGAAGAAAAATGGGCTAATGGAATGAGATCATTGCAAAAAGGAATGGAAAAAGCACATAATGCCTCACAAAAGTGATATGAAAAAGACACCAATTCACTGAAAAATATAATTAGTGAAATGGAAAAAGAACACAATAAACAAAATAATTCAATTGGTCAATTAATAAAGGTAACTGAAGAAAATAATAAACTAAAAATTAGAATTGAACAAATGGAAGTGAATGACTCAATAAGACTTCAAGAATCAGTCAAAGAAAAACAACAACAACAAAAAAGGAAAAAAAATAGAAGAAAATATGAAATATCTCCTAGGAAAAACAACTGACCTGGCAAATAGATGGAGGAGAGACAATTTAAGGATTACTGGACTTCCTGAAAGCCATGATGAAATAAAGAACCTATATAATATCTTACAGGAAATAATAAAAGAAAACTGTCCTGATGATTTAGAATCAGAAAGTAAAAAAAAATAGCCACATGAAAAAAATTCACCATTCACCTCCTGAAAGAGATCCCAAAAATCAAATCTCCAAGGAATGTTGTGGCTAACCTTCGGGGCTATCACACCAAGAACAAGATATTGCAATCAGCAAGAAAGAAACAATTAAAATACTGAGGAGCCACAATAAGAATCACCCAAGGTCTGTCAGCTTCGACCTTAAAAGATCTAAGGGTCTGGAATCGAATATCCCGAAAGGCAAAAGAACTTGGATTACCACTAAGAATGAGCTATCCAGTTAAAATGAGCATTATCTTTCAGGGAAGAAGATGGGCATTTAATGATATAGGTGAATTTCATGTATTTCTAATGAAAAGACCAAATCTGAAGAAAAAATCTGATCTCTAAACAAAGAACTCAAGAGACAGATAAAAAAGTAAAAAGGGAAGAACTATATTTCTGTTATGGGTATACTTAGAGAATCCAGGTATAATTTGATTGCATTTTGATAATATGAAAAAGAAACTAGAGGTAGAAAGGGGATCATACTGGAAATAGAGGAAAAAGGAGGTAAAATAAGGGAAATTACATCTCACAAAGAGGCAAAGAAAACCTATTATAATTGAGGGAAAGAAGGGAGGGTGATGAGCATTGTGTGAATCTTACTCCCATCAGATTTGGCTCCAAGATAGAATATTAGACATATTTATTTTTCACAGAGAAATTTGTCCCACTTTATAGGGGACTGGGAGGGAAAGGGGGAAAAGAAAGGGAAGAGTCATAGAAAAGAAAATAGAAAAATTAGGAGAAAGGAGGAAAAAATGGGGGAGGGGCACTAAAGGCAGAAGTCAGTTTGAGGGAGGTGGTCATCAAAATCAAAATACTGGGAGGAGGGAAGGTGGAAATAAAAGAGAAAAACAAAATTTGGGGGTAAATGAGATGGCAGGAAATACAAAATTAGTTATTTTAACTATGAATGTGAATGGGATGAACTCTCCCATAAAATGAAAGCAGACTGGATTAAAAGCCAGAATCTTACAATATGTTGTTTAGAAGAAACACATCTAATGCATAGAGATGTTCTAGAG
>JAJPUD010035913.1:0-10095 GCA_023553655.1 Myrmecobius fasciatus | reverse complement strand
AAAAAAAAGGGATAATAAAACTCATAATTCCTACATTGACAGAATGTTATGAGATAATTCACAGAAATCACTTTTAAAAAATTATTACATGTATTCTTGAGCATATTAAATATAAAATCTAGTATTTATGAAGCATATTACAGATTGGAAATATCTATATATTATGTCATTTAATCCACATGTGGATATTAATATGATAGAAATTTGTGGACTATATCAAGATATTAAATGAAAGAACTAGGTCATCAACATTCATATTTACTTCACAGCTAGATTAGTTAACAGCTTAGATCAAGTAAAGTTTTATAAGGAATTTTCTGTATCTGAAGTTTCAGACCTAGCTCAATAGATCAGTTTATAAGGAGGAAAATTAATAGGCTACATTCCATTATCGCAAAAGTAGGTAAATATGATTTCTATGTAATTCAATAATTTATTTACATAGGAGCCTCCATATATTTGAGAAAATTTCATTATATTTAAAAAATTAACAATTTTTGTTTCATTTTTTTTGGAAAATGTATTCATTTCAAAATAATAAAATAAAATAAACAAATAGGAAAAGTAAAGAGCTGAAAAAGGAAAACTGGCATATGCACAACAAAATATGAGGATTCAAAATATGGGACAATAAATTGCCTTTTCAATAGCATCTATATAATAAATAGAACACATATCCATCACTGTCTATCTTTTCTTTTCTTCCTTATTGGTTTTCTTTTGTTCTCAGCTTCATGCTTCTTTACTTTTTCCTCTTTCCTATTCTTCACCTTCCCTTAAAAGGCTACACTTAAGTGCAGATGCATTTACATACACAGAGAGACACACACACACATATACACACACACATATATACACAGATATACACAAATTAATCATACACACATATTCACTTGTACATTCATATATGCCTTTGTAAGATGGTAGTATACTTGTTTGCCTTCTGTTTCTCTAAAAGTGAATAGGATCATCCTTCTCAAGCCCATGTCTTTCTATATTTTTTTAAATCCATAAAGTAATCATTCCCTACACCACAGCAATACTTCATCCTTATACTATTTAGTTGTTTTAATTAGTCTAAAATGGCTAGCATATATTGAAGTTTCCTTAATTTTTTTCATTAATTCTAATTTACTTTAACTTTGTCTGAGATCTATAATTACTGGTCTTGCTTTTTTTTTTCTCTAATGAATTCTACTTCGGATCATTGATATTGTGGTTGCATATATCTATTATTTCCTATTTCCCCCATCTCTTCTGCTTTACACCTACATGCCAATTTTCCTTGTTATTACTTTACCTACTGCTCTTATTTCTCATTCCCCACCTAAGGTCTCTCTCTTATCCTATATTCTCCCTCCTCCCCCCTTATTTCTAACATCTTCTATACTTCCCAGTTCCCTTCCTCTATTTCTTTAAAATTTAAAACTTCTATCCTTCTAGATAGATATATGTATTGTTCCCTCTTTAATCCATTGCTGATATGAGTAGATTTTCAGAACTACTAGTGCTCCTCCCCCATCTAATTTTTCTGAGTTGGTTCTTGTTCTCACGTTATTAATAAAATATAATTACTATTTCTTCTTTTTCTATATGATTTTGATTTTTAGAATCACATCATACTCAGCTTTACTCCAATCTTTCTTTTTAACTATCCAATTACTAATGACAGTCTTAGATATATGGCTCAAATTCTGTATATGTAAAACATAAATAGTTTGTCCATATTGAGTCCACTGAAATTTGAGTCCATCAATATTGACCTTATATTATTCTTTAATGTTATATGTTGAAATATCTATTAAGTTCATGGTGGTTTGTTCTTCTTATTTGCAACAAAATCCTGAATCTGGCAATTCATTGAATATTGTGTGTGATGTGTGTGAGTGTGTTTGTGTCTGTGTGTGTGTGTGTGTGTGTGTGTGTATTTGTTAGGGATTATGCTTAAGTTTCTTGGGTATGATATTTTTTCCCACAAACATTTCCTTTGCTCTTCTATATATAGTGTTTGAAGACCTATGGTCTTTTAATGTAGCCACTGCAGGGTCTTGAGTGATTGTAATTGTGGTTCTGCCATATTTGATTTTTTTCTTGTTGCTCCTTGAGCTGGGGGTTTCAGAATTTGATGATGATGTTCCTGTAGGTTTTCCTCAAAATTTTTTTTCACGTGATGATTGGTCGATTTTTTTTCTATTTCTACTTTCCTCTCTTGTTCTAAATGTTCAGGACAGTTTCTTTGCTTATATTTTGTACTATTGTATCAAGATTCCTTTTTTCATAGTAGCTTTGAGATAGTCAAATTATTTTTATATTTTCTCTTCATGATCTGCTCTCCAGAGATGTTTTTCTTGTCATTTTTCTCTTCACTTTTTCATGTTTTATATTTAGTTTTTTATTTCTAAGTTTCTTATAACTTCACTGGTAACCCCTTGCAAAATTCTAGTTTTGAAGGACTCACTTTCTTCCTTAATACTCTGAATCTCTTTTTCTAATTGGTTAACTTTCTTTTCATAAATTTGTTTTTTCCTTGATGTGTTGTTATTTTATTTTTTCCTCAATAACCCTTATTTGATTTTTTTTTTGCTGAGGCAATTGGGTTTAAGTGACTTGCCCAGGGTCACACAGCTAGGAATTTTTAAGTGTTTGAGACTAGATTTGAACTCAGGTCCTCCTGACTTCAGTGTTGATGCTCTATTCACTGCACCTTCTAGCTGCCCCCTCTCATTTTATTTTAAAAGTCTTTTTTGAGTTCTATGAATTATTTTTTGACAGATAACCATTGAACATTATTTTTTGGCGGTAGGAGAGGGATGTTTTTGTTTTTTTGTTTTTTTGTTTTTTTTTTTTTTACTTCAGCATGCACCTCTGAAAATGAAACTCAGTCTTCCCTATTCCCATAGTAACTTTCTCTAATTGGGCTTCTTCTCTTGTGCTTGATCATTATTAAATAAGGGCTTATTAGTGCAATCATCTCTAGTCCTGGGGTGGAGGTGAACCTTAGGACCTCCAAAAATTTTGGGTTTTTTTCCCCTCTGTCCTGGAATTCAAAACCAACAACCCCATCCTTTTGTGAATGCCTACAGTCTATAAGGTTCCTGCTCCACTGCTTCTGCACTCACCAGACATGTGTTGATTCCTTCTGACTTAGGATTGTGTCTCAACTGTGCAGCTGTGCCTGGCATCCATCATGTCTCTGATTTAGATGGAACTCCCCACATTGTGGCTATGGCCAAGGCTATCTCCCAATCCAGCTATTTCTAGGGTTTATTACTTGCTGATTCAACAGAAGCAGCGTGAAGGTGTTTGCACAGTCCAAACCTCAGTTCTGGTATCATTCTTGGACCTTCTCTGATTCTCTCAGGATGACCACTGCTCTATCCCAACTCCTATGTATTTTTAACTTCTTTATATCATCCTAAAGTATAAATTTGTCTTGTTTTGTGGGAAAATATGGAGAGCTTGAAATTTCCTGACTCACTCTGCCATCTTCCCAGCATCTTTTCAACATGAAGAAATTAAATTAGGGAAGCACTGAAAGTTGCTCCAACACTTTATGGATTTGATTGTTAATGAAAAATTTCTGTTATGATAGGATAATGTTACTATTTAGTCAAAAAGTACTATAGGCGAAAAGATCAGAGGCATGCTGAGAGTTTTCACTTTTACTGAGTAACTAGAAGAACCATAAAAGATTCACATATTTAGGGCTAAGTCTCCTCTTATACCAAATTGCTTGGAGATCAATGATGAGTACTGGGTATTTCTATAATAAAAAAATGTCATACCTGCTTCTTTAAACTTATGAGATCGCTAGGTTTATTTTTATCCTGAAGCTAAATTATTGTTTTGAATTAGAACTGCTTCCAGTTTCTTAAATTCTAGAATGTAAATTATGGTCTGTTTTACAACACTGAAAATGCTCAGTATGATACCACCATTTCTGAGGACTGACCTAAACTTATGAGTAGAATCACCAATTTAATATCCAATAAATGATGATGATGATAATGATGATGGTGGTGCTGAAAAAGAAGGGAGATGGTGCTGAGAATCACAAATTTAAGATCATCAATAACATAAAATTCATTATTGTTGTTCAACCATTTTTTCAGTCATGCCCAATTTATTGTGATCCCATTTGGAATTTTCTTAGCAAGGATATTAGAATGGTTTTCTATTTCCTATTCTGGCTCATTTTACAGATGAGGAAGTTAAGGTAGACTGGCCAAAGTGACTTATCCAGGATCACACTGCTTGTAAGTATCTAAGGCCAAATTTGAATTCAAAAAAGATGAATCTTTCTGACTCTAGGTCCAACACTTTATACATTGTGCTACCTAGCTACCTAAAATTAGTTATATTTAATATAAATATAAGATAAGCTATTTTATGTGTGTGAATCTATATCTAAATGTGTGTATATTTTCCCAAAATATGGAATCTAATACCTTATTTTAACTAAAAAATGTGTCAGTTGGTTAATTGTGACTACTGTGCCTTTGATTACCATAGTCAGTCAAACATAATCTGGTTAAAACTATTATTGATTATGTAGCACCTAATGTTTGAAAATCAAGTTATGCATTATCTCTTTTGATCACTACAACAACCTAATTTTGTAGGGACTATTTGTTTTATGCAGAAAGAAATTAAAAGAGTCGGAGTGGCTTTGTTATTAGGTTTTTGCTTGTTTGTTTTGGGTTACACAGATAATGTTTGAGATAAGATTTGGATCCAAGTTTTCTTCATTCCAATTGGGGGATTTTTTTTTTAAATTAGAGATACTGCCTCTATATGCCATAGATATTTATATAATTGATGAATTCAATCTATGAAAATAGTTGAGGCAATGGTATATAGAGGCAGTATGTATGATTTAAAAAAATTACTCTGATTGGAATTAAGAAAACTTTACCACAAAATCATGGGTAACATCCAGGACTATGAATAGTTATTTGTGTTTTCTTCTTTTCATGGATTGTTAGAGAAACAAAACATCATCATCATCACTATTATCACCAAGAAAACGATACTTAATATAGAATTATAACATATATTATATGTTACATATATAATATATGCATATTATATATATATAACTAGACACTTATTATAGAATAGATGAATTCAATCTATGAAAATAGTTGACACAAGAGCAAAACTTCAACAGTAATATTTTTTTTTAATTTCAAAAGGTAGAATGAAGATGGCAGAGTAGAGACTGCAGTCATGCTCTTGTGACATTCTCCTCTAACTAACTTTTTCAAAAGGCCTCAAATAGAATTCTGGAGTAGTAAAGCCCACAGAAATAAGAACAACAATAAAAGAATCAAAGTGAAATATTTTTCCAGCCCAAGACAACTTAGGAAGTTAAAAGGAGGTCTGTGATACTAGGATGCAGACAGGCTTGGAGCTCAGTTAGCAGCAACACCAGTTATGCATCCTGGAGGTGTAAATAACAGCAATGTATTCTGGTGCTTTAATACCAGAGACATTAAGAGGATCTGACAAGTAGTCATAAAAAGATTATATGCGACCACTGTGTTACCACTACAGGCAAGAAAAGGTATAGTTTGACAAATTTATTTCCTATACTCAATACAGGTCAGAGTTGCAGAATGGAGAGAGGTGCCTGCAATCAGTTCCAAGTGATCAGAGGTAATGAAGAACACTATTGATTGCTCTAACAAGGCAGCAGAGACCAGCAGGAAAAAATATTACTTATGGCTAAATGGGATCCTTCTACATAAGGAACAGAATAAAGTCCAGGACATCAGTCACCAGACTTCTTTCCATATCACACTACCTCTGAAGCACCAAAAACTTTAAGAGTTGAGGATCTACTTCTGAAAACTGCAGTGGAAAAAAAATCTTGAAGCTGAGAAGAGTGGATGACCCCAAAGCTAGGAACAGAAGGCAACATTAACATAAATTTCAAAGCCATAAATAGGTGAGTCTGGATAGTATTCTTCAAGAGATCTTCAAGAAAAACTGTCCTAATATACTAGAACCAAAGGGTGAAATATTCATTGAAAA
The DNA here is from genome assembly GCA_023553655.1 of Myrmecobius fasciatus. Classification (NCBI taxonomy): domain Eukaryota; kingdom Metazoa; phylum Chordata; class Mammalia; order Dasyuromorphia; family Myrmecobiidae; genus Myrmecobius; species Myrmecobius fasciatus. The sequence continues at coordinate 4,059 of JAJPUD010035913.1, read as the reverse complement.
AATTCATCAATCATCTGCAGAAAGAAATCCCACAAAAAAACTCAAGAAACATTGTTTCAAAACTTAAGAAAAAACACTGCAAGGTGACAGAAAAGAGAAAAATAAATTCAAGAATCAAGCAGTAACAGTTAAAATTATCTAGGATCTGGCAGATTCTGATCAGAGGGTATGAAAAACCTTATTCTGAAAGGCAAAGGAATTGAGATTATAACCAAGAATCACGTACCCAGAAAGACTGAGCATCCTTTTTCAAGGGAGAAGATGGATCTTCAATAAAACAAGAGACCTTCAACCATTTTATTGAAAAAAGAAAAACAGAACTAAAAAATTGATATTCAAATATAGGCCTCAAGAGAAGCATAGAAAGATAAACAAGGAAAAATGCATATTATTTAAATGTTAAAAGATTTATATCTCCATATGGGAAAAAGGATATTTATGATTCTTGAGAACAGTATCTTTTCTTGGGGCAGTTAGAGAATGAAGGGTATGACTATGAATTGACTAAGATGTGATGATATCAATCAAAAAGGCATTAAGAGGTGAAAAAAAGGATTATACTGGGAGAAGAGAAAAGGGGAGATAAAATGGGGAAAATTAGATCACATGAAGATGCACAAAAGACCTATTACAGTAGAGGGAAAGAAAAGAGACATTTGAGTATTATCTGAACCTTAATTTCAGAAATTTTGCCTCAAAGAGGGAATAACATCCACTCAGTTGTGTATAGAAATTTATTTTACCCTATAAGAAAAGTGAGGGAGAAAGGGAAAAGAAAGGATAGGAGCTGGATAAAAGGGATGGCAGAAACACTAGGGGAAAGGGGCAAGAGAAAGGAAAGAGACTGAAAAAAGGAGGTCAGGTTTAGGGTAGGGTGAGTTAGAAACAAAACATTACCAAAGAGGGACAGAATAGAAAAAGAGAATAGAAATATATACAGGGAAGAAAATAGGATGGAGGAAAATACAGAACTAGTAACTGTGAATATAAATGGGATGAACTATTCCATAAAATAGAAGTGAATAGCAGAGTGGATTAAAAAAAACATAATTCTACAATACGTTGTTTACATGAAGCACTTTGAAACAAAAGAAATACACACAGAGTAAGGATAAAAGGCTGGAGCAGAATTTATTGTACTTCAACTAAAGCAAAAAAAATGCAGAGGGAGCAATTCTGATCTCAAACAAAGCAAAAGTAAAAAGAGTAAAAGATTTTAAAAAGCCAATAAGAGAGGTAGAAGAAAAATTGGAAAAAGAAACAAGAGATATGCAAGAGAGAATCAACAATTTGGAAAAGGGAAAATTCATTAAAAATATAATTGGACAAATGCAAAATAAAATCCACTGAAGAAAACAACATCTTGAAAAGTAAAATTAATCAAATGGAACCAAATTAATCAAAAGGTAATTAAAAGAGATAAGGAAGTTAACAATATATTGTTAAAGGGCACCATAGATAATGAAATATTATTGATACTAAATGTAAATGCACCAAGTAGTGCAGCATCCAAATTCTTAAAAAAAAATTAATTATAGGAAGAAATAGACAGTAAAACTCTAGTAGTGGAGGACATAAACATCCCCTCTCAGAATTAGATAAATCTAACCACAAAATACATAAGAAAGAAACTTGGGAAGTTAATAGAAGCTTAGAAAATTTATATATGATAGACCTTTGGAGAAAATTCAATAATGAGGTAAATACACTTTTCTCAGCAGTACAGCACCTACCCAAAAATTCATCATGTATTAGGACATAAAAATCTCACAATCAAATGTAGAAAAATAAAAATAGTAAAAAAAATTCTTTTTTAGACCACAATGCAAAAAAAAATTATATTCAATAAAGAGCCAATAAAAGTTGGATTAAAAAACAAATTGGAAATTCAATAATATATTTTAAAGAGTTAGGCAAATAATAAATCATAGAAGCAATCAATAATTTCATTCAAGATAATGACAATAATGATACAACATACCGAAACCTATGGGATGCAGCCAAAACAGTTCTTAGGAGAAATGTTATAACTTCTAAATAGTTACATGAATAAAATAGAGTAAGAGATCAATAACTTGGGCATGCAAGCAAAAAAGCTAGAAAAAGCACAAATTAAAGCTCTTCAATTAAATACCAAATTAGAAATTCTGAAATTCAAAAGAGATTAACAAATTGAAACTAAGAAAACTGTTGTACTAATTAGTAAAACTAAGCTGTTTTTGAAAAAAAAAAAACAACAAAATGGATAAACCTTGGTTTATTTGATTTCAAAAAACAAAACAAAACAAAACAAAAAAACAAACAAAACAAGTTACCAGCATCAAAAATGAAAAGGGGTGTACTTACCACCAATGAAAAAGAAATTAAAGCAATAGTTAGGACCTATTTTGCCCAAAAATATGCCAACAAATCTGATAATCTAATTGATATGAATACATATTTGCAAAAATATATGTTTCCCAGATTAAAAGAAGAGATAATAAATTACATAAATAGTTCTATTTTAGAAAAGAGATTGATCAAGTCATCAATGCAATCTTTATGAAAAAATCTCCAGGGCCAGAAGGATTTACAAGTGAATTCTACCAAATATTTAGAGAACAATTGATTCCAGTACTTTGTAAACTATTAGGAAAAATAGGTAAAAAGGGAGTCCTGACAAATGCCTTCTATGGCACAAATATGGTAGATACCTAATTCAGGAATAGGAAAGACAGAGAAAGAAAATTACAGACCAATCTCCCTAATGAATATTGTGCAAAAATTTAAACACAATATTAATAAAGAGAATACAACAAATTATCAGCAAAGTAACTGGGATTTATACAAGGAATTCAAGGCTGTTCAACATATGGAAAATTATTGGCATAATTGAGCATATCAATAATAGAGCTAATAGAAATCATATGATACTTTCAATAGATGCAGAGAAATCTTTTGGGAAAAAAAAAACATCCATTCCTATTAAAAAGAGAGCTTAAGAATGAATGGAGTTTACCTTTAAAAAGTTAAACAGCATTTATCTAAAATCTTCAGCAAGGATTCTTCATAATGGGGGAAGCTAGTAGCATTCCCAATAAGATTAGGGGTGAAACAAGATGTCTATTATCATCAGTATTACTCAATATTGTACTAAAATGTCAAAACAAAAAGAAATTAAAGGACTAGAATAGGCAATGAAGATAAAATTTAGAGAATCCAAGAAAATAATCATAAAATGTACAAGAAACAATAACTTTCACAAAATTACAGGATATTAAATAAACCTACACAATTATCAGCATTTCTATATATTATTGACAAAGCCTAACTGCAAGAGATACAAAGATGAATTCCATTTGAAATAACATTAGGCAAAATAAAATAATTGAGAGTCTAAATACCAGGAAAAAACCAGGAACTATATGAACATAATTACAAAATGCTTTTTCACACAAAAGTAAAATCTAAACAAATGGAAAAATTTCAATTGCTTATGAGTAGGCCAAGTTAAAAAAATAATAATTCTACTTAAATAATATATTCAGTGCCATACCAATCAAAATGTCAAAAATTTATAAAGCTATGAACAAATAATAACAAAATTCTTCTGGAAAAAGAACATGTTAAGAATGTCAAGAGAATAAATAAAAAAATATAAAAGATGGTGGTACAGCAGTATCAGATATAAAACTTTTTTTAAAGCAGCAGTCATCAAAAACATTTGGTACTTGTTAAGAAATTGAGTGGTAGATTAGTGGGAGAGGGGGAAAGAAAGAAGGAACGAAGAACAAAAAATAGGATGGAGGGAAATTCAATTAACAATAACTTTAGATATAAATGAAATTCATTCATTGATAAAACTGAAGTGAATAGAAGAATGAAATAGAAACTGAAAATCAGCTGTACATGTTTTATAAGAAATGTACTTAAAATAACAAGACAGACATTTTTAATCTAGATTGTGGAGAAGAATGAATGATCCTATAGCTGAAGTTTTAAAAAAAAAATAAGGAAAACTCAAAATTTCAGACAAAGCAACAACAAAAGTAGGCTTAATCAAAAGATATAAGAAAGGAA
>JAJPUD010035911.1:0-10095 GCA_023553655.1 Myrmecobius fasciatus | reverse complement strand
AGTCTCTAGGGTTCTCTAAGTATACCATCATGTCATCTGCAAAGAGTGATAATTTGGTTTCTTCATTACCTACTCTGATTCCTTTTATCTCTTTTTCTTCTCTTATTGCTAAAGCTAACATTTCTAATACAATATTAAATAGTAATGGTGACAGTGTTGCCCACTCTTTAAAAAAAATAATAGCTTTTTATTTTTCAAAATATATGCAAAGAAGATTTCCACATTCACCTCTGCAAAATCCTTGTGTCCAAATTTTTCTTTCTCACTCTGCCCTCTCCCCTAGAGAGCAAGGAGTCTAATATACGTTAAACATGTGCAATTCTTCAAATAATATTTTTATATTCATCATGCTGCACAAGAAAAATCAGATCAAAAGGGAAAAATGAGAAAGAACAAAGCAACAACAAAAGATGAAATACTATGCTGTGATTCACATTCAGACCTCATAGTCCTCTTTCTGGATGCCGATGGCTATCTATATCACAAGTCTATAACAACTTATATAAATTACCGTGCTGTTGAAAAGAGCCATGCCCATCAGGATTGATTGTCACATAATATCATTGTTGATGTGTACAGTGTTCTCTTGGTTCTATTCACTTCACTTACCATCAGTTCACTTAACACCAAGTCTCTCCAAACCATTCTGAAATCATCCTTCCAATTTTTTTAGAACAATAATATTCCATTGCATTCATTTGCTCACTCTTTTGTAGCTCTAATTCTCAAGTTGAAATCTTCTCTGTAGCTTCTTCCCATTGCTCTTGATTTATCATCTTGTCCTATCCAAGTCTTCATTTCTCCAGACTAACCATCCTCAGTTCCCACCCTTGGTTCTCACTTTCAGTTCATTAGACTGTAAGTTCTTGAGGAAAAGGACTTTTTTTTTGCCTTTGTTGGTATCCACAGTACTTCTTAGCAAGGTGCTTGATACATAGTGGGCACTTAATAAACGTTTACTGTTGACTGATTGACTTCAGCTAGTCCTGGCATATTCATCAGGGATTATGATATAGTCTCTACTGTGTTTCAGTACTCTGTGATTCAGTGACATTGACCTCCTTGCTTATTCTTTTAGCAAGACAATCCCATCTCTTGAATCCAAGCATTTTCACTGACTGTGTTCTGTGCCTGTAACTCTCTTCTTGCTCCCTTGCTCTGTAAGAAGCCTTTCCCAGTGCTCTGCAGTCTTCCCTCTGAGACTATCACAATTTATTGTGAAAATAATCTACATTGTATGGAGTCTTATCCGTTAGACTGTGAGCTCCTTGAGAGAACAGACTGTTTTGTCCTATTTTATTTTGTATTGTTTTTACCTTTCCTCTTATCCCCAACTCTTAGCACAGTGCCTGCTAAGTGGAAAGTGCTCCATGAATGTCAGATGACTGACCAGAGGAAAGACTGAAAGGGGAGAGAACATGAGGCAGGGAGACCAACCGGCAGTTATTGTAAAAGTCCAGGCATGCAGTAAAAAGGGCTTGCACCTCAGTGCCAAACATTTACAGTTACAAATTGAATCACTATTCTGATCTTTCCAAAGAAAGAACAAGAGATGGCTATATGAGTATAATCTTCTCATTACTACAATGTCCTGCTTCCATGTTAGATCTGTGATCTGTTTCACAGTCCTCAGGGAAGATCATCTTCTGTTTCACTGGTACATACTAGTCCTGAAACAATGCCACTTCTCTTTCTAATTCAATTGAGTCTTATCTAAATAACCTCTGTCATGTTTTTTTCTCCATGAATGAATATGTATATATTTTTTATCTATAATGTTACTACCTCCTCCTTTAATCAAGAACAGGAGTTTTTAACCTAGGATCTGTTAACTTAAAAAAAAAACCAACAACAACAACTTGATACTTATGTTTCAAAATGATTGGTTTCCTTTGTAATCTTATGTATTTTCTTTTATTTTATGCATTTAAAAATATTCTGTCTATGTTTCACTCTGTTGCCATCAGGCTCCATAACACAAAAAATAATTGAGAAGTTCTGCTCTAATTTCTTACTTCTTGGTGTTTTTATTCTTCATAAGTTACCTTCTAATCAGGAGCCCTATTTTTCATTTAGGCTTAGTGATATTGACAAAGGTCAAATTTGTCTCCGTCAGTAACTTAGATGAAGGCATAGATGATGTTTGTCAAATTTTCAGAAGACAAAAAAGAAAGAGATAATCAATAGATTGGGGTAATTAGGGTCTCAAAACATAATGTAATTAAATGTCTTACTAAGTTTGAATTGTAATTTTAAAAAAATGTTTTAATAAAATGAAATTAAATAAGAACATACTTAAAATAATTCATGGGTGTTTAAGAAAAATGATTGTCCCAGTACAGAATTATAGAGAAATGTCTAGAAAACAACTTACTAAAAAAAAAAAGAAACTAAAAGAAAAAACTAGGAGATTTTACCTGAATGGGCAAATTTAGTATGAGTCAATATTCTGTTGACTGCCAAAAAATTGAATGCAAGCTTAGATTCCTTCAGCAGAAGAATAACATCTAGAATTGATTAAACCACTATCTACTGTAGTCAGTTTATATTGAAGGTTTTGTGTACAATCCACCTTTCAAAAGAGACATTGGTAAGCTGTTTTGCATCCACACGAGGATGAAGGATGTTGAAGGGACTTGCAACCATGTCACTTAAGGACTGTCACTGTTTTTATTACCCATACTTTGTACCATTAGTTTTATTACTCTTGTGCTTTTTGTATATTAAGGTATCCAGGTTGTTCAGTAGATTGAGTACTGAGCTTGTAATCAGGAAAAACTGAGTTGAAATGTGGCCTTGTATACTTATTAGTTGTATGATCCTGGACAAGTCATTTAATCTCTTATTTACCTCAGTTTCCTCAGCAGCACCTCCTGTCTTGTAATGATTAAATACGATAATACTTGTAAAACTCTTAGCACAGTGCTTGGCACGTGGTAGGTTGCTATAGAAATGTTAGCTATCATCTTCATCATTATTATTCATTGCAAAGTGCTTAACTGTGCCTGGCACATAGTAACTGCTATAGAAATGTTCACTATTATTATTCATTGTAAAGCACCATGCATAGTGCCTCATAAATGTATGCTTGTTGCTATAGAAAAGTTTATTCTCTTCACCTTCCTATTCCCTTGTGTTTTATTAGGCCTTGGCCCTCTTTTTTTCTGCTATTTTTTTCACCCATGCTGTATCTCTTTTTCAAATCTGTATGGGCAGTGTTGTCTTTCCCTTCCTTGTCAATTCAAAAACCTCTAGATTAGTTCTACTGTTCTCCAGGCAAGGTGTTTTTACTGAACGTTGTTAAATGCACCCCACAACCAATTAGGAACACAAAATTCCCTATCTTCTTAGCTAAAATAAGAATCTGATGGACTATATCTAGTCTGATTGATTTCCTAAATGCGTAGGAGGAAATGGCATAAAAATAATCTATTAAATATCTAATTATATTTAGAATTATGTTTAGATCTATGCATTTACAAAGTATATGAATTTGGGCAAATCTCTTAACCTCAGTTAAGGTTAAGTTTAAGGTTAAGTAAAGTTTTTCCTTAGTTTCTTCATCTATAAAATGAGATGACCATATAATTCCTGAGGTCCTTTTAAGCTCTTAGTATTGTGGTTCTAAGCATGGAAGTTCTAGAACCAGTGTATATGCCTTGGAAATTGGCAAATTGTACAGTTTGATTTATTGTTGGTAATCTAGACTTAAGAAAGTGATGGGTAAAGTGTCAGTGTCATAGAATAAACTTAAAAATATATAGTTCAAATTTTTTTTGTTTTGTTTTTCAGATAAGTGGTTGTTAAATATTTACTAGCATACCCGTGTTCTACATGTCTTAACCTTTCTGAGCCTCAAATTTCCTAATCTTTGAATTGGGAAAAATAATACATGTACTATCTTCCTCATAGGGTAATTTGTAAATTTTAAAGTACTAAATAACTTAATTATTATTACTGCTATTATTATCACATCCTGAAAATGATTATTTATTTAAGAACTCTTGACACATGATGTGTTTCTTGATATTTTCTATTTTTTTCATTACATCATTATTAGTATCACTGACCATTACCCAGACATCAGGGCTCCAGTATACTAAAAATCTATAGCCTTTTATTGATTAAGATGAAATTATTTTTCATCTTGGCCCATTCCCACACATAACTGAACTCAGAAATTGTTCTCTAATTGTGTGTTTAATTCTTTTCCCCATTTACCTGATCTAGTTGAGATTTCTTTTCTTTTATGGTTGTCTCATTTCTGTTCTTATACTTTAAAGTAAAAGAACAAAAGAAATTTTCTTGCAAATATTCCACATTTAAATTGAATCACTTTTTCCTTTTTTTTTTTTTTGGCTATGTAATGCTGTTATATGCATCTGTGAATCAATTTATAGTTATCAGAATATTCATGTACCTGCTTTCATTTGAGCCTTACAACAAATCTATAAGGTTCTTTAAATAGATACTTTTAATAAGTGGGGAAACAGAGGGCATATATACTTTCTAGTCAGAGACTAATAAAAGAATTCCCCTTTGATTGACTCTTTCTCTAGAGCTTCAAAGAATGAATAATCTATTCTTGTAGCTTAATTTAGTCTTTATTTATCCACTTATTTACTCGCTATTCATCCATTCATTTGTGTTTGTATATATACGTCTAGTGCACTCTCTCTTTCTCTGTCTGTCTGTCTGTCTGTCTCTCTCTCTCTGTCTCTCTCTCTCTCTTTTTAGTTGACCAATTCACTTGAAAGGGGAATGGCAAGTTGACTTATTTGTATGTTCTCGCTTCCTTTTCCCCCACCATCATGTAGCCTAACTTTATTTTTCTTAATTCCTAAGGGTGCTTTTAGCCGCCTTGACCCCACTGGAGAATTTGAACAAGAAATGATTGAGAGACTTCCCTGTGGCAGACTAGGGACTGTAGAAGAAATTGCGAATCTTGCTGCTTACTTGTGCAGTGATTATGCCTCTTGGATTAATGGAACTGTAAGCCTGATTTTTCTTGTTTTTTAATTAATTTTTTTTAAAAATAGCTGAGATTTGATCCTGAATATGGCAAATGTAAGATTTTTACATACATGCACACACATATATATGTATGAATATACACATACCTTTATATATACATTATATGGATATGAATATACATATATAAAATTAAGAACTCACCTTATTTTAAAATATTAAAATATTTTGATATATTCTCTTTTCAGTCTTTATAATTAATTCATAATTAGATATTTATGAAAACATCTTATTGCATTAAATTAAGTGCTGTATAAATGTGGGCAATTGTGATTCCTACTGGTATAATATGTGAAGTGTTATGTGAAAGTTAGCTTACGATGACGATGATGATGACAGAGATAGTAATAGTGATGTCTGTGATCTGGACTTTCTTAAGTATTTTACTCTATCATCACAGATCACATTCCTTCTTTACCTTTGTAGACCATCTTTATGAGTTGCTATGGGGGTCTTCAAGTGCCTGGGGTTACCTCCATGTCTCAGTTAGGTTATAGAGTGGAACATTGGTAGTTCAATATGGATGATATTATCATTATTGTCATTGTATTCATTATTGATGAAATAATATTTATAAAGTACTTTACAAATTTAAAAGTATCAATTATTATTATTAACATTTTTATTGTCATCTCTACCACTACCACCACTATCACTCAAAAGAAATAATTCTTTTTAAAATTTAGGCTTTGAGTGAGTAGAATCATTTGAGCTTTCTAAACAGAAAAAAATATAAAATGCCAAGTTTCTTTTCACTTCATTCCATTATATTTTTCTAGATCATTAGATTTGATGGAGGAGAATATGTATTTTTGTCAGGAGAATTCAACAGCTTAATGAAGGTAATGTTATTTCCCAGATCTGATATCCATATTTAGCTGTTACTAAATCTTAGTAAATCTTTATTGGATTACATATATTTGTATTTTTCTTTTTATGCTAGGTAACCACACAACAATGGGACATATTAGAACAACTAATCAGGAAAGCAACAAGTTCCTAAACGTACCCTCATCTTAATTCTTTGCTAGCGGAAAACATTGGAGCAAAATAAATAGTAATTTTAGTTACATTTTCTTTAATCATTTTATGTAACACATCTAATAAAAAAATCTTGTCATGAGAGATTGCTGTTTAAATGTCGTTTAATTCCAGTCTGTGTTCTTTGAATAATATGTCCTTGTTATCCTGAGACTAAAAATGGTTTTATATGTCAATATGGAAAGCCAAGCATCATAACCTCAGTTTTCTAGATAATTTAGGTAGAAAGCACAATCCTACTTTTATGGAAATTATCCACAAAACTGAAGTAGTGCTTGGGGGGATGAAATTACCCAGATTTAGTGTCTTGATAAGATACAGGTGAGTTGCAATCTGTGGCAATGGAGGAAATTCCTAAACTGATAGAATCCCTATATTTAATATATGGCCTATTTCCACTGGCCATTTCTATATGGGTACTTTCCATTTTAATGTTGTTGTGTGTAGATTTGCCCTTGGTTCAAATCTTCCATCCTTAAATTTGTATGCATTACAGTGCATACTCTAATGTTCCATCTTTAATGGGTTTATAAATTTATGAATATATACTTGTGTGCTTTAAGAACAATTATTTTTTGTTTGAACTAATTAGTCCATTTTTATTTTGTCAATTCTCTGAATGTTTATGCACACTTTGCCTCAGTTTCCTTCTCATGTATATACAAACTGTGTTTCTCTATTTATAGATAGGATGTCTTTAACTACAAACTATGTCGCTTTGTGCTAAATTTTGTTTTGTAACCTTCATAATTGAACACCAACCCCTCTTTTCTTTCTGTTTTGCTTAATCTCTCAGAGATTTCTTCATCATATATTAGAAAAATATTGGATTAGGAAACAAAGTTTGGAAAAATGGCAACTCAAAATCAGCATCAAGGACACTCCATGGGATATTCTGCCTGTAATGAAATTTGGAGCATTTTTTCTTTTTTCTTTTCAGTTAATATTATTTTTTTCCAATTACATATAAAGATAGTTTTCAACATTCATTTTTATAAGATTTTGAGTTCTAAATTTTCCCTCTCTTTTCTTATCTCCCTTTTCCTTAGGACAGCAAGCAATTTGATATAGATTATTTGTGTACAATCATTTAAAACATATTTACTTATTAGTCATATTGTGAAAGAACAAAAGGGAAAAACCACGAGAGAGAAAACAACAAAAAAAGTGAAAATAGTTTGATCTGCATTCAGTCTCCATAGTTCCTTCCCTGGAGGTGGATGGCATTTCTCACCTCAAGTCTATTGGAATTATTGTGAATCACTGTGTTGTTGAGTAAGTGGCTCATAATCAGTCATCACACAATATTGCTATTACTGTATACAGTGTTCTCCTGGGTTTGCTCATTTTACTCACCACCAATGCATATAAGTCTTTCCAGGTTTTTCTGAAATTAGCCTGCTCACAATTTCTTACAGACCAAAAATATTGCATTCCATTAACTTATTCAACAATTCCCCAATTGATGGGCATTCACTCAGTTTCCAGTTCCTTGCCACTACAAAAAGGGCTACTACAAACATTTTTGCATATGGGGGTCTTTTTCCCATTTTATGATCTCTTTGGGATACAGATCCAGTAGAGACATTGATGGATCAAAGAGTACGCACAGTTTGATAGCCATTTGGGCATAGTTTCAATTGCTCTAGGAGTATTTTTTTCACTCTGTATTTTATGACAAGCATTTTTGGTTAGGGTGATATGAAGACTTTGACCTCATTATTTATTATTTGTAGCTTTAATTTACATTGGGAAAGTCCTAAATGAAAGGCATCATAGCAAAGCATCTACGCTTGGTCTTAGAATCAGAAAATCTAGGAAGATCTGGATTCAAGTCCCTGTTCTCTCACATGTTTTTTTGTTTTTTTTTTTTTTTGATATTGGGAAAGTCACTCAGCAGCCATAGAAACTCTCTAAAGTAATAATAAATCATATTGATCTTCATTAGCAGAAGGAGTTTTCTCACTAGGATTCCCAATACCAACAAAAATCATAAGTCTAAATATTTTTTTAAAGAAGGTACTATATACATACTCTTCTAAATGTGTGGTTCTAGCTAATTTAAAATAGTAAAATATAGTGATGTAAAAGTGGGAATCATAGTTAATAATACTAGCACTAATATACCACTGGAATTTTTATAGCTCATTGTCTAACCCTTTCGTTATAAAGATGATGTAGCAGTTTCAGAGAAGTTCAATGACTTGTACGAGATTCTTAATTAATTAGTGGTAGAATGGTATTAGAACCCAAATCTCTTCTCCATTATCATGTGAATTGATGCAAAATTTCCTAATTTCTTGGTGTAAACCAATGAGAATTTAACTGGTTTCTTGTGATCAATACATTTAAATTAGGCACTGGGGAAGATTACAGGTTGGGGAGGGGTGGGAAAGGTTGACAAAATATTGATAGTATTAAAATATTTTTAGTATCATTTTCTAATTGTTGATTATTATTATTGTGGGTCATAATGAGGTTTGAAAGTATTATTATAGTGAACTCTGTAATGTTAATTATCACAGAACGTGATGTATATATATGCCATTTATTTTCATATTATATTTTCATCAAGCAGTTAGATGGTTTAGTGGATAGAATGCCCAACTTGAAGTTAGAAAGACTCTTCTAACTTCCTACAAGCTATGTGACCCTGAGCAAATCACTCAACCCAGTTTTCTGTTCTGTAAAATAAACTGCAAAAAGAAATGGCAAACCATTCTAGTATCTTTGTTAAGAAAACTTTAAATAGGGTCATGAAGAGTTGGACACTATTGAAATGACTGAACAACAGTATTCATATTGGTCCATAGATATTATGATATGCACACACACATTCCTATATGTATGTGTGTAAATATATATTATATATATATATATATATATATAAACATATACATATTCTTATATACATGGACACACACAAGCATATATATCTATATACACATACAGATATATACTATTTGCACTTGATAGTATTTGAAATTGCTAACTATATATTTATAAATATTTTGGTCTATAATATTTTGACTTTTTCATTGTTCCACTATAATGTCATTTTATGGTTTCCTGAACCATAAGCATTATAGTGCTAATGAGCAAACTTTTCATCTTAATGGAGTTTTTACCTTGAATTTGGGGATCACTAGAATCTTGGGGAAAAGTAACATAGGCCATGAATATGATAAAATGGATATTAATTATTGATATATAAATCACTTTTCCATTTACACTAGCTCAGTAGAATTGCAAGGTCATATTTTTATTTTTATTTTATTCAAAATAATTCACTTTCTTCATTGGCAACAGAAATAGAACACACAATTATAATGAGAACTAAATGCTTCATAGAATGGAACTCTGTTTTTAATCTGTATCTTAAATTTCATCATTACATGAAGTGCCCAGGTAAGAAATTTCCATTTTACTAATGCAGATTGACACATGGTTTTTAACTTGGTTTAGAAGTTCTTGACCCTGAGTTCATGGAGAGTTTTGGGAGATTCATGGACTTGCATGGAAAAGAAGTTACATTTGTCATTGAATATAATTGATTTCCTTTACAATCCATTGCATTTTATTTTAATTTATTAAATTAATTAGAAATAATTATTCTGAGGAAGAGTCTGTAGGCTTCACCAGACTCTGCCATGGGGGTTCATAACATAAAGTTCACTAGCTTTTTTAAAGTCACCTGGTGAGGAGATGTTAGAATGGGGAGAGCCTGAACTTGTGTCATCTTGAGTCTGGTAGTCATTTCACTGTGGAATGCTATTTCTCATTGTCACTTTTATGTAAGGTACTCATTGTATTCTAATACAGCTTTCTCATTCCTTCCTTACGGTGCTAGTTCTCTTTCCTAATCCAAAAGTTCCATTTATGTTTACATGTGAAGAGTGCCTTTTCCTATCTATTTTTCTTTTCCTTCCTTCCTTCCTTCCTTCCTTCCTTCCTTCCTTCCTTCCTTCCTTCCTTCCTTCCTTCCTTCCTTCCTTCCTTCCTTCCTTCCTTCCTTCCTTCCTT
>JAJPUD010035910.1:0-10095 GCA_023553655.1 Myrmecobius fasciatus | reverse complement strand
TGGGAAAAAAAAAGTTTTTTTGCAAAGGTCAATGTTGAAAAGTCACTCATATGTTTTGCAAATAAAAAGCTTTATTAAAAAAAAAAAAAGAAAAAAACATACTTGTGATATATACATGGAAAAGAATCTATAAAATTTTTATTTTTAGATGACCCAAATAGTCTTCTGTCTGGCCAACCTACTCTATTTCCTTTTTTATATCTTTAACCAAGCCATGCCCACTAACCTGGAAAGTTCATAAAGATCTTTATTTTCTCCTAAGTCTTGGGCCTTCTTTTGTCTTTTTACTACTGCACTTGGTGATCTCATAATTTCTTATACTTTCATTGACATCTTTATGCAAATAATTTCTAGTTCTACTTATTTAGCCCTAAATTTTATGCTAGTTTCTACAGTATTGTTATTTTAACATATTAATCCAACCCATCCTGAAATATCAACAATTCAACAGGTTGTTTAGATTATCCTTTATTATGTTTATTATTATTATTATGGAATTCTCCTATTGTTAGTTAAATTAAATATTAAATATTTAACAATTTCATCATTATTACCTACTTAATATCTACCAATGCATTTATCATGAATGCTATATATATATTTTTAAATTTTATTACTAATAAATCAGTGTGCAAATATTTTTGCATATTATTCTTATATTTTATAATTTTGCTAGGCTTATTTATTGTCTCCTTACTTTTTTTTTTTGGTTAAAGTAGTAGAATTTTATTTAACACCATCAATGATCATTTAGAATTTTTAAGCAATTACAATTGGGAGTGGTCTCAAAAGAAAGTCAGAAAAATTTAGGATGACCCAAATAACCTTTGGGATTGTTGATGTTTCTGGATAGATTGGTTAATAGAATAAAATCATAATACAAAAGAAACTAGAGTATGTATTTAATATCATTTTATTCAACATGTAAAATGGCTTCTTTATATAAGTAGAAAAAATCACAATCAAATTTATTTGGAAAATAAACAGGCAGTAATATTAAAGGACACAGTAAAAAGAAAAGCTAATAAAGGCAGTCTTATACTCCCAGAATTTTAAATATGTTATGAAATTGTTAGTATTAATATATATATAGAACTTGATAAAAATGAAAATATGAATAAAATTTCATGGAAAAGAAATTATGACCTATATCTTATGCCATCTTACATTGAATTCCACCTGAATTTGAGACAATCATAAACAAAACAAAAATAACAAACTAAATAAAATATGTAAGAAAATGGGATAAGATTTTTATGTCAGTTTCAGAGAGGATTTAATAATTTTTTACAATTTAACAAATGGTGAAGTTATGAGCTAAGATGCTAGCTTATAATGTTTTTTAAAATATTCTATATATCTAAAAACATATAATTAAAAGGAAAAGAATAATAGTTTGGAAAAAGTACATTACAAACATTATGGATTAAATATTAAAATATAATAGGATAGTTATATTTTAAAATTATATTAATGAAAAAATAAATCTTAGTAATAATTAAAATAAAATACATTCGTGAAGAATTTTAAAAAAATCTTTTAATAGCTTCCAAACCACAAAACAGAAATGTTCTAATGAGATAAATGTATAATTTCTAAAGAGGAACTATAAATTGTCAATATTCATTTGCAAAAAATGCCCAGACATTACTAATCAAGGATATATAAATCAGTATAACTCTGAGGTACCATATCACAACCATTAAGTTGGCACATAATAATTAAAAAAAGCAAAACAGTATTGGTATGACCATGGTGAAACAGGAACATTCATTCTTTACTGACAGAATTGTAAAGTGGTATAATAATTCTGGAGAGCAATATGGCAGTATACAATAATGGTTATTAAAATATCCTATATTTTGGCTCAGTAATTCCATTTCTAGGAATAATTACTGCATAAAAATGTAAAGCCAGAATATTATTATGCTCTATGAAATAGTGAATCTGAAAAATTTAGAAAACATGGAAAAAGTTGTATAAAATGATGTATAGTGAGGAAAGGAGATAATATATACTTTGACCACAATAATTAAAGGAAAACAATATTGATTTAATACTGATAAATGATCAATTGTTACTTTCAGAGAGAAAGGAGGCAGCATGTTTCCTGATTCTTTGAAGAAAAGTGGTAGATTCTAGGTAAAGGTTGACTTGCTTTGTTTGACCATGCTTATTTTTTTCCGAGAGGATTTTGTGGGAGGGAGAGAGGCAGGTCACCAGGAAGATTCAGTCATATGAGGAAAGGAAAAAAATCAATAAAACATTAATCAAATAATTCCCCCACCCTAGCACCATGGAATAGGTCTTGGTAATATTATTTTTAGAGTTATCTATCCCTTCAAATATTTTCACAGCAATATCATATGAATTTTGTTAATGAAAGTTGCCTATATTTCCAATAATAGGGGAGTGGGTAAATAAATTACAGGTAACTAATGTAATGGAATATTATAAAAATCTTAATACTGACACTTGTGGATTTCAAAGAAAACTGAAAATTTTCTATAAAATAATGCAAAGCAAAAAAAATCAGAATAAGATGAATGAAGTAATTACTAACTATAGTCATATGAGGAAAAGTGAATGACAATGGACAGAAATGATATTAATGACAGTAGGATAAAATAATACATATTTTTCAATACTTTATGATTTGAATTCAATTAATTACAATAAAAAATTATGAAATAAGCATAGGTATTCATGTTGATACCTAATGTTGTTTCTAATGAAACCATATTAGAAAGTATTATTTCCCTTTAATTTAGTGTCATCTCAGCTAGAAAAATATTTAAACCAATGGTACTTATAGTGTGCATATCAGACCATTTAAAACAAAATTTCTGAGGAAGGGTAAGGACTTGAGCCTGAGTCAGGGAAAGTTCCCACTACAGGAAGTGAGAAAGGAAAGAAAACATACCTGGTAAGAAATTTATCTTCAGACCTGATCTGGAACATTTAGTCCCACTGTGCAGCTACATTTTCTGAGTGAATTTGCTTCCCACAGAAATTATTGCTTTCTCCAGGCACAAGTGGCCACCCTGATAAAATTCATCTCTGAGAAATTAAGGAACAGACCTTCATTTGCTTATTTTTCAGGATCCTTCCTATCTCCTGTCAGCAGTGTCTATGCTCTATGATTCTTTCAAAGTGTAACTATTTAGAAAGACTTGTCCATTGCCTTCCAAGTCTTATCGGCCTTTCTCAGACCAACTTATTTACCTAATGTTGTCTACATAAATGCAGAGGGGAAAATAGTCCATACCTTAAGCAAGCAATTCTTCCAAATGCTTAAATGAGCCTGCTAGTAGAGGACCCATGAGCCTGCAATGGTTCCCCTTCTCTTACTAGATCACTACTTTTGCCTTTTTCATACTACTCTCTAGTCACTTGTTAGAGCTCTGCTTCAGTTTTACCTGCTTTGATTCAACAACCACCTATTAATTAATAGTAGTTAATATTTATATAGCATCTCCTGTTTTACAAAGCATTTTTATAGATGTTAACTCATTTGATCTTCATAACAATCCTATTCCATAGGTATTATTATTATTGTCATTTAATAGATGTAGATTAAATCTAGTGAAGTCAGTGGTTTTCTCAGGGTCATACAGTTGAAAAATATATAAGGAAAAATTTGAATTGATGTCTGCTGACCCCAAGTCGAGTACTCTATTTCCACTGAAATGTCTTTTATGTGCAAAGACCATAGGCACTGGGGTTAAAAAGATGGGGGGAAATGGCACACTTCTTGTGTAAAGGGAGTTTTCAGCCTTCTGTGTGGATGAGAGCAAAGATAGGAAAGGTCCACTGATAAATCTGATATAAATGAGAATATCATGGGGGCACACAGTAAAACAAGAAATCCAGTATCCTTCTTCAGGAAAAAAAAAATTGTGAAGAGATCTTTTTAATCTAGGTGGATTAGGAAAAAGGTATTAACCAATTGGTTGTACCTGTGCTCAATTTTTAAGAAAGGGAAGCATCTCTACCTCAGTTCCTCCTTAATCCAAAATATCCTCCACAAATGCTGAAGTTATTTTGTGATGCAGGTCTGAGCAGTTCACTCTTCTGCTCAATAAACTTCAGTGGTCTCTTATTACCTCTAGGAGCAAATAAACACTGGCTTATAAGTTCTTTAAATATAGTCTCATCCTACCTGTCTAGGCTTACTGTACATTACCACTGTTTCCCACACATAATAGTCCACTTAAGAGGGTCATCTTACTGTTTCTAGTGTACAACATTCCACCTCCCAGATCCTAGTTTCTGCATTGTATCTGTCCAGGACTAGGATTCCCTTCATTTCCACCTCTTAAACTCCCGAGTCTTCTTCACGGTCAAAAAAGTGCTACCTTCTATTTCAAGCTTTTCTTGATACTCATAGCATCTAGGGACCTTTCCTTAAAAAAGCATCTTGCCAAGATAGCAGAGTGAAGAAAGGGACTCACTTGAACTCTTCCCAAAACCCCTCCAAAAACCTTTAAATAATGACTATGAATGACTCCAATTATTTTGATCTTTCTTTATATGAAAAGTATTTTGTAATTATGTTCATATAATTCCTGGACTTGTTGTGGAAGTTAGATTCCCACATATAATAGTGGTGTAAATGAACATCCTTGCTTCACCCTGATCTTTTTGAGAAGATTTCTTGCTTATCCTCTTTATAGATAGTATGTGTAAATGTTTTACATGGATACTACTCACTCTCACAAAATTTCCATGTATTACTATGCTTTCAAGTATTTTTAGTGGGAATGAGTATTATGTATTATTGAAAGCTTTTTCCTGCAACTATTGAGATGATCATATGATTTCTCTTGATTTTGTCATTGATGCCAATTATACTGTTAGTTTTCCATATTATTTGGCCCATTTATTTTTTGAAGATTTCACCATTTAATTTTCAACTAATTTTTAATCTGTTTCCTTGGCATTTTATTGAATGTAATTTTTATTGCATTTTGGCCTTAAAGGGAAGAATTTAATATTTATTCTTCTCTACATTTGGTTTTGAGGTTTTTATGTTCTAATACATGGTCAGGTTTGTGGCATTGTTATATACAACTAGATGGCATGATGGATAGAATGCTAGACCTTCCTGAATTCAAATATGAACTCAGATACTTCCTAGCTGTGAGATCCTGGGAAAGTTATTTAATCCTGTGTGCTTCAGTTCCTCATCTGTAAAATGAGCTGGGAAAGACCATAGTAATATCTTTCTGAAGAAATCCCCCAATGGGGTCACAAAGAGTTGGACATGATTGAAAAAACTGAGTAACAGCAACAGCATGTACAGCTGAGGAAAAGTTTACTTATTTTTTCTTTTCCTATTTAATTGCATCTGGAGTTCTATTATATCTAACTTTTCTAAGATCATATTCTTCTCTTTAACTTCTTTCTTATTTATTTCATGGTTAAATTTACCTAGCTCAGAGAGAAGAAAGTTGAGGTCTTACACTGGTATTTCCTCTTATAATTCATTTCACTTTTCCTTTAAGAATTTAGATGATAAGATATTTGACACATATGTGTTTAATATTATTTCATTTTCTATGGTAGAATTGTATGTTAAGACTAGAACAAAGCCAGGGAAATCAGTAGACTGAAATGAGGGGGAATAGAATTTGAAGCAGGGGTACAACCAGTGAAAATGCAAAGAACCAGGAAATAACATGTCATGTGTATTATGAGCAACTAGGAGGTCACATCCACTGGATTGCAAAGAAAGGAAGAAAGCATGATATAAAAATAGAAAGATAGGGAAATGGGCAAGATTATAAAAAACTTTAAAATACTAACAGAACACACTACCTTTGATCCTGGAAGTGATGGGCTGCCTTTGGAATATATTGAGTATGTCAGTGATAGATTCAGACATGTTCTTTAGAAAGATCACTTTTATAGAAGAGTAAAAGATAAACTAGAATGAAGAGAGACTTTAGTCAAGGAGATGGAACAGCTGGATTTTATAATCATCCAAGTATGAAATTATGGCAGCCTATATCAAGGTGGCAGTAAGTGACAGAGAAGAGTGGGAGACATATACAAAAAATATTGTGAAGATAGAAATAATAAATCCTGGTAATCAATTGAATATTGGATACATGAGATAGAATGAGACACTGAGGATGAAAGCTGGTTTGGTGACTGGCAACATGGTGGTAACTTCCACAGTAATAGGGAAGTTAGACAGGCAGGAAGTGTTTTGGAAAAGATAATGAGTTCAGTTTTTAACATTTTGAGTTAAAGATCCAATTTAAGATATTCAACAGGTAGTAGAAAATTTGAGGCAAGATATGAAGAGAGAGACTGGGACTGAGTAAATTTCAAGTAATACAATGAGGGAGGGCAGAACCAAGATGGCAGAGAGGAGACACAACTTTATCTGAGCTTTCACAGATGTCTCTCAAATTAACAGCCAATCAAGCCTCTGAACTGATTTTGGAGTGACAGAACCTGCAAATATTTGGAGTGTAACAAATTTCCCGCAGACGATATTTGGAAGAACTTCAGAAAAGATCGTTTCAACTGGGCATAGAGGGAGGCTGATTGAATGCAAGTAGTACAGAGACTCAGGGTGGTGTGGGCTCTCTGCCCACCAGGAAATCCACCTGGAGGAATCTACAGCACTGTTGGCTCTCTGTCCTGGTTGCAAGCCAGTAGATCAGCAGATTAACTGTAAGACATCCAACACAAATACAAAAGGCAAATAGTGAGCTCCTAAACCCCAGAATATCACAGTACCAGGCCATACCCAAGCAGCACTGAAAGTTAAGCAGCACCAAACCAGCACATCCACTGTGCCCTGTAGAGGAAGCTTGGACAATCTCCCCTTTGCCCTAAAAACAGACCTCAGTCTTTAAAAAAAAATAAGCAAAAAAGCAAAAAGAACTCTGACCATAGATAGTTTTTATGGAGAAAGAAAAAAACAGATTTCAAACCCTGAGGACACTAAAAGCAGATCATTTCCAGATGAAGCCCCAAATAGTGATATGAATTGGTCCTATCTCACAAGGTTGTCTTGGAAGAATTCAAAAAGTATCTTAAAAGAGTGTTAGAAGAAAAATGGGGAAAAGAAATGAGAATTAGGAGGAGGGTTTGGAAAAAGAAACACAGAAATGATCTGAAGAAAACTCCTTCCAAAATAGATTAGACAAAATAGAAAAAGAAAACAACTCCTTGAAAAAAACAAAATTTGTGGGTGGTGGGACCAAGATGGTGTAGAGCAGACATGATTTTCTGTGACCTCCTCTGACCTCTCAAACCAACAGCATATTAAGCCTCTAAACAAGTTTTGGAGTCAAAGCTCCCACAAATATTTGGAATACAACACATTTTTAGAAAAAGTTACCTTGGAAGAACTTCAGAACAGTCTGTTTCAAACAGGCAGAGGGACAGTCTGCCGAGCCCAGACCACAGCATAGGGAGAGCAGGGCAGGAAGGCAGGGCTGGGAGTCAAAGTGTGGCAGATTCCAAGCACCTGGGAATTTTCTATGAGTCTCTTATACTTCTCTGTCCTGGTTGCAAGCAGGTATTAGCAAATTTGCTATATAAGACAAATTGTAAACCACTGTGCCCCAGAAGAATGTCAAACCTAGCCACCATTACCCAGCACTGGAAATCAATCAGCAGAACTGCCCCAGGGCAAATTAAAGCAGCTGTTGCTCCTTTACATTGAACAGACAGTAAGCCCTAAAATGAATTAAAAAGAAAAAAAAAAAAAAACTCTTACCATAGACAGTTTTTATGGAAAGAGAGAATAACAGATCTCAAATCCTAAGGTTCCTAGAGGCAAAACAACACCAGAAAAATCCCCAAAGAGAGAAATGAACTGGTCCCCATTTCACAAGGCTTATTTGGATGATTTCATAAAGAATCTTAAAAGAGAGAAGAAAAATGAAGAAATGAAGTGCGATCAGTTGCAAGAAGGAATGGGGAAAAAAAGCATATAATGCCCTAAAAAGAGATATGAAAAAGACACCAATTCACTGAAAAACAAAATTTGTGAAAGGAAAAAAGAGTGCAACGATTAAAAAAATTCAATTGGCCAATATCAAAAAGGAGCCAAAAAAAAAGGTAACCAATGAAAATAATACACTAAAAATTAGAATTGAACAAATGGTAGTGAATGATTCAATAAGACTTCAAGAATCAGTGAAACAAAAAAAAAAAGAAAGAATAAAAGAAAATGTGAAATATCTCCTAGGGAAAACAACTGACCTGGAAAATAGATCTAGGAGAGACAATCTAAGGATTACTGGGCTTCCTGAAAGCCATGATGACAAAAAGAACCTAGACATTATCTTACAGGAAATCATAAAAGAAAACTTCCCTGATATTTTAGAATCAGAAGGTAAAATAGCCATCAAAAAATTCACTGATTGTGGCTAAATTTCAGAATTATTGCACCAAGGAAAAGATATTGCAAGCAGCCAGAAAGAAACAATTTAAATACCGACAAGCCACAGTTAGGATTACCCAGGATCTAGCAGCTTCCAACTTAAAGAATCAAAAGGGCCTGGAATCCAGTATTCTGAAAGGGAAAGGAACTTGGATTACAGCCTCAAGAATAAGGTATCTAACTAAAATGAGCTTTATCTTTCAGGGAAAAAGTTGGACATTCAATGATATAGGTGAATTTCACCTATTTCTAATGAAAAGACAAGAACTGATAAAAAAATGATCAATAAATACAGAACTCAAGAGAAACATAAAAAGATAAAAGGAAAGAACTCTTGAGAACTATATTTCTGTTATGGATATACTTAGAGAATGCTGGTAGAATCTGATTTTATTATGATAATTAGAAAAAGAAACTAGAAGTGGGAAGGGTATTATACTGAAAAAAGAGGAAAAAGCAAAATTACATCTCACAAAGAGGCCAAAAAAAAATCACACCAAAAACTATTATAATTGAAGAAAAGAAGGGAGGGGGATGAGCATTGTGTGAATCTTACTCTCGTCAGATTTAGCTGTAAGAGAGAATATCAGACATATTTGGTTTCACAGAGAAACTTATCTCATCTTATAAGGAAAGGGGAGGGAAAGGAAGAAAAGAGAAGGAAAAACTAATAGAAGGGAAAACAAACATTGGGGGAAAGGTGTAAAAAGGGGAAAGGGTTCTAAAGGGGGAGGATTGTTTGAGGGAGGTGGTCATCAAAAGCAAAGTACTGAGGAAAAGGGAATGGAGAAAGGAAAGAGAAAAGCATAACTTAGGGTAAATAAGATGGGAGGAAATACAGAATTAGTTATTTTAACTGTGAATGTGAATGGGATGAACTCCCCCATAAAACGGAAGCAGATAGCAGACTGGATTAAAAGCCAGAATCCTACAATATGTTGTTTACAAGAAACACATTTAAAGCATTAATACATACAGAGTGAAGTAAAGGGCTGGAACAGACTATATTATTCTCCAGGGGAAGAAAAAAAAAAAAGCAGGAGTAGCCATCGTGATCTCAGATCAATAAAAGTAAAGATAGAACTAATTAAAAGAGATAACAAAGGAAACTATATCTTACTAAACGGTATCATAGATAATGAATCAATATCAATACTAAACATACGTGCAACAAGTGGCATAGCATGGAAATTCCTAGACGAGAAGTTGAGAGATACAAAAGGAAATAGACAGCAAAACTATACTACTGGGGGATCTCAACCTTGCTTTCTCAGAACTAGATAAATCAAACCACAAAATAAATAAGAAAGAAGTTAAGAAGGTAAACAAAATGTTAGAAAAGTTAGGTATAATAGATCTTTGGAGAAAATTAAATGGAGACAGAAAGTTTACTTTTTTCTCAGCAGTTCATGGAACATACAAAAATTGATCATATATTAGGGCATAAAAACCTCAAAATCAAATGTAGAAAGGCAGAAATAGTAAACGCATCTTTTTCAGATCATGATACAATAAAAATCACATGCAATATAAGGCCAGGAATTGGAAACTGAATAATCTCATCCTAAAGAATGAATGGGTGAGAGGGGGCGGAGCCAAGATGGCGGAGTGAAAAGGTGACTTTCTGCCTCTCCTCCTATCTTCTCTCAAATCAACAATAAAATAAGCCTCTGAACTGATCTTCA
>JAJPUD010035909.1:0-10096 GCA_023553655.1 Myrmecobius fasciatus | reverse complement strand
GTGTGTGTGTGTGTGTGTGTGTGTGTGTGTGTGTGTGTTATATGTGGGTGTGGGCATGTAAGATAAAAATAGAAAATTTAAGAAAGGTGAGATACTGAAGACAAACTTAACCTTTACCTTCTTAGTACAGGTAACAATAATAATAAAAACTGACATCTATATGGCCCTTTCCAATTACCAAGTGCTTTTATATACATTATTTCATTGATTTTTCAAAATAGTTCTGTGAGATACTTAGTATAATTATTATCCCCATCTTAAAGATAAAGAAATCAAGGCTCTAGAAGACTTCTTGATTATCCTAAGGCCATATAACTATAATAACCACTTTTTTATAGTGTCTAAAAACTTTCAAAATCTTTTGATATATCATCTCAATGAGCTTCCCAATAACTATGAGGGAGATGATATCACCTACTTCATTTTATATTTTTATGTTTTTTAGATAGGGAAACTGGGGGCAAATGTCCATACAGCTAGTAAGTATAAAAGGTAGAATTGGAAACCAGGGCTTCTTGACCCAGGCTCAGCATGCGTTATCTACTCGTTTTCCTATGAGAGAATTGGTGGTGAGGAATACAAGATGGGGCTGTAATCTGCATTAATGGAGGGAATATACACACACAGATGAAATCATGTCTCTTGGACCCAATGAACAATATTATGGCCTAATGTTCATTTTTGTAAGCATCCAAATGAAGAGTAAAGGGTTTGCTACACTGCTTTATATACAAGCTCAGAAAATATACAATCGAAAGATCTAGTCATAGAACATAGTTTTTTTTGTTTTTTTTTTTAAATTTGGAACACTTCATAGTAGAACTCTAAATTCATCAGGATAAGGCTCCTTTTCTTTCCATCTCCCCGCCTTCCCTCCCACCCTCCAAGTCTTCCCATATCTTACACTCCTCTTCCACATCCTCTTTACTCCAGTGACACTGGCCTCCTGGCTATTCCATATACAACACACAAAATTATTTCTCAGCTCCAGGCATTCTCTCTGTCTGTCCCTCGAATGACTGGAATTTTTTCCCTCTTCATTTATATCTCTTGATTTCCTTCAAGTTTCAACTTAAATTCCATCTTCTACAGGAAGCCTTTCCTGATCTTCCTTTATTTTAGTGTCTTTTGTCTTTGGAGATTGAGGATCTCCAATGTATTCCACATATATCTTTTTTGTACCTAGTTGTTTGTATGCTATCTCTCCCATTAGATTGTAAGATCTTTGGGAGCAGAGATTGTCTTTGCCTTTCCTTGTGTCTCTTGAACTTAACAAAATACTTGGCTAAGAGTTAATGCAAATAAGCTGGTGAGTGTCCAGAGGAGTGGAACTGAGAGGTCTTTGAGATAATGGGACCATTGATTTAGATGGTTTAGATGGAATGTGGTTATCTAGTTCAACCCCTTCCTTTAATAGATGAGTTAACTGAAGCCCTGAAAATTCAGCTATTTGCTGAACAACATAGGAAGTGCCACAGCCAAAAAATGAACCCAAATCTCTGTGACCAGATCCAAAACATTTTCTATTGTACCAAGTTTCAATATTGGTTGAATGAAATGGAGATGTTTAAATTAAATAACAGATTTAGTGGGAATGTGACAGCTTTCCCATAGATGAAAGGATCTCACATGTGAGAAGGAATAGATATATCTCTATGGCCTCAGAAGGCAGAACTACCAGCAATGGGTGCAAAGAAACAAATTTAAATTTAACATAAGAAAAAATTGGCTGACAATTAGAACTAATAGTGGGATGGGCTACCTCTTGGAAGTTAGAGTTCTTTGTCACTAGAGGTCTTTAATGAGAAGCCAGATGATCCCTTATAGTTTATGCTGTAGATGGGATTCATGTTCAAGAACAGATTAGGCTAATTGACCTCTGAAGTTCTTTCAACTCTGAGATTCTTGGATTAATTTATTGCTGTGTTGGCAAGATGGAATATTGTAAAGCAACCATGAAGTAAAGATAGCAGCACCACTTCTTGGACTGAACCAGATACATAGTTTATTTGGATTATGTAGACATGGAACCTAAAGAGGAAAAAGAACTTACCTCCTTGGAATTTAATAGATGTTAGAGGAACTGTCTAGTAAATTGAGCTTATAAAATGAGCAATCTTTCTTGTTTGGATCTTCTTCATACCCTCTCCTACAAAGGAAGGCTCTTGATATATTTTCATGAACCCCTGAAAAGTTATTATATCATAATTAGGACCAAATAAACCAAATTACAAACAGTTCTTTCTCCATGTAAGATCCATAGATCTCTATGTAAAGTGATTTTTATGTAATGCAAATTTATTCCTATTAGTCCACTTTATTTAGCCTCTATATCAATGGAATAAACAAAATAATACCTTTATGCAAGTCATAAGATGTACTAAAATGAAGATATATTAAATACTATACCATGGTAATAAACAGATATGAAATGAGAGGCAAAGTTAATGATAGTGTGCACAATACTATATAGTAAAGTTAACATAGGCATGCTGCTCCTTGGTCATCCACTGCATCCAGCCTTTATCATAGGTAGTTGGCCTATATACCTTTTTTAAATCTAACTATGAAGAAATTTTTGGACAGTGTCTCTCTTTTTTCCCCTTATATATCTAACTATAGCAAGTAATATTATCCTCAACTAGTCCATAGACTTTTAAAAATTTTGAAGTATTCTTTCAGAATTCTTTACATTAAGTTGAATTTGTATAATGTTTATTTATGTAAAGTGAGAACTGTCTGTATATAGTGTTTTATCTTTGTATGCCTGAGTAGGAATGCATCTTTTAACTTTATAATAACAACCCTAAGATGAATGTTCTCCTATAGGCCAACCTATTGTTAATTCAACTATATAATGGAGATAGTAAATGGCTTCAAAAATTATTAATGGAAGAAAGAATTAGATTGGAAAAATATACTGGAAAACTGTACTACTAACTCTGGCCACCAGTTGGCATTCATGTTTTGCTGCAGCAAAGAGCATGCAACAAGACTTCAAAAGGATTTTCTTCAGTCTCTCGTTTGGGCTAATAACTGTCATTACTGACAAAAAAACAGATGACTTAGTCAGCTTTTACAAGGTACAAATATCTTTTGCTAACCATGACAAAAACTACGATGTCAGATATTTTACTAATTCACTTTTCTTTGCTGAATCAATATCAGTTAACGTTCATAAATAAAATGCTCAAAGGACTTTGAATAGAATGTTCTGAGTAACTGAAAGCATTTCTTTTTATTGTTGTATATTTGACTGTTTATGCCAAAAAATTGAGGTTTCCTTTAATTGCATTCTTTTTTTTTTTTTTTTTTTTTCGAATTCCACATATACCACAGTTTTGAGAGATGCTTTTTATAAATCAAGTAGTATTTTGGGAGGGAAATTTTACTTTTGAGGAGAAGTTAATTTAAAATATCAAACATATTTTTGGATGGGACAGCTTTTGTCCTGTAGATGAAAGAATCTCACTGGAGGGAGGAGGAATATACATATCTCCTTGGCCTCAGGGGACAGGAATTGGAGCAGTGGCGGAAGAGATACATTTAGAGTTAACAGAAGGAAAAATTTGCTGTGGAATGGGCTGTTTCTAGGGAGATAGAAGGCTCCCATTAACTGGAAGTCTTTGAGGAGAAGCCAGATAATCCCTTATGGGGTATGGAATTCATGTTCAGAAATTGGTTAGCCTAACTGACTACTGAGTTAGCCTATTATATCAAATACAATGTGTTAACAGGTAAAACAATTAAAAAAAATGAAAGTACGAAATGTCTTATTTGCATTCTTTCTAGATTTTTGATTTCTGTTTTGTTTCTTAGGCTAACAATATGTGAATATGAAATATGTATGTGTAGTGAATACTATTGAAATTTATAGTGAAATCTACTAAAGTAGCTTAGTAAAATTATGTAATACTACATGTATTTTGCATGCATCTATTTCAGATTTTTACCAAGATGGACAAGAATTGGGGAGGGAAGTATGAAGGTATCACGAAAGCAGTATGATGAAGGACATGAGAAATGAGGAAATACAGGATGTTCCAAAAGTCGTAGTGTAATTTTAAACTTTTAAGGCTTAAAACTGCTCTAGGACTCTTGGGATATCCTATATTTACCTTGCAAAAATTATCTTTTATTATTTTAAGAGACACTTCCCATCCAGTTATATAGAATGACAGCTTGAATGAGGGTCATTTGTAGCTCTAAGTTCTGTGACATGGGGTTTTTCTCACAATAACTTTGAGACATAGTGCAAATATGTTTATCCTCATTTTGTAGATGTGAAAACTGAGTTAGGTGGAGTGATTTCTTCATGCTAATAAATCTTAGCTCATGTGAAAACTGGAATATCTTATTTCAAATCCAGTGCTTTTTTTTTAGGACACTTGATAGTTTACAAATCATTGCTGTCAGTTTTTCATTATTCACTGATTTAGTCTTCAGGCTCTTGCAATCTGACTGCTGACCTACTTTACTGAAGCTGCTCTTAATCATCTCTAAAGGCTATTATGATGGCCTCTATCTTCCTGACCAACATTTTACTGTGATGAATATTTCTGGATACTCTCCCACTTTTTGGTTGCTATGAAATTGTTCTCTCCTGGGCCTTATCCTACCTTTTGGATAATCTCCTCTGCCTACATAGCTGATTTATCATTCTCCTTCCACTCTCTAAATACAAAGATTTCATTCTCCTCCTAATTCTGTTCCTTGCTTTCTGCAGTGGCAAACCATGCTCTTGTAGGCTAATCCAGGAGTCTACTCTCTCTGGAGGGGAAACCCACCACAACATCACCCCAAAGTATCCATCTCACCGTAAAATCTGTTAGTTTCTCTGCTCTCCCCCTTTTCTCCCCTTGTTGAGTTCCTCATAGAGCCTTCATTTTGTGGAAGGGCCTGGTCCTGATTATTTTTATTCTTCCAGGTTTGCTCCTGACTTATGGCTTCAAAATCATGCTCTTCCCATAGTACTTTCATTTTCTTTCCAATCAATTTATAAAGTGTTTTGGCACAATACCCATACAGTTGGAGCTTAATAAATGCTTGTTCTTTCCTTCCTTGATCTTTTATTTGTCTTCTGATTATAAGAATATAGCTCTTTGAGGGCAGAGAATATCTTTCTTTTTGCTACTGTATCTATCTATCCCCAGTGTTTAGCCCAGTTCTTGGCACATGGTAAGTACTGAATGTTTTTTTTTTTTTGTCCCTCCCTCCTTTTCTTCCTCCCTCTCTCCTTTCCTTCTTTCCCACCCTCCCTTCTTCCCTCCCTCCTCCTTTCCTTTTTTCCTTCCTTTCCTCCTTCCCTTCCTTCCTTCCTGCATCTGCCAAGCCCAGAGTGCATCAAGAGACTGAATAGACTCACTCTGCATTCTCCTACTCTCACCACCTATACCTCCACTTTGACCTTCACACAGGTATTTGGCCATTGATCTCCACTAATGAGGAGAGTTCTATACCAATAGGCTTTGGGGACTTGGGTTAGTCATTTAAAAACATCATTCAGAGAAGGGGTTCAGAGACTTCACCAGACTACCAAAGTTTTCAGAACCCTACTCTATATATTCTAATTTTTTTTTCAGTCTGTCTTTCTCCCTCTGCCTATCTCTTTCTGTCTTCTTTCTCCCTTGATAATCTCATCAACTTTCCAAGACTTAAGTGATTTCTTCTATGAAGATGGTGTTTTTCTTTTTTATTCTAATACAGTAAATATTTACTACTATTTTCAAGATATTGTGCTAGTCAGTGAGTTTATAAAGACAAATATAAAAACTGTCCCTTCCTTTTAGGAATTTATAATCTGAATTTCCACATGGCTGTAGGGTAGTTTTACAAAAATGTTCTTTGGGATCTCAAGTTTAGTAGGTCCAAAATTGAACTGATCATCCCCCCTCCCCCAATCTGTTTATCTCCCATATTTTAGTCATCCAGGATCAGAACTTTTAAGTTTTCTTTTCAACTCTCCTATATCTCATTCCCCACCCCCACCTCATCTCAAATTACATATTTGTAAAGTGATTAGCACAGTACCTGACATATGGTAGGTGATATAAAAATGCCTATTCCATTGTTTTCCAGAAACTTCATCTTGTCAATTGATTCTGTTGATTCTATTTTCACATCTTTCCTCTTCTCATTTATTAGGACTATTATCTCCCTAGTGCAGGCCCCTATTATCTCAGTCTTCAACTATTGTACTACCTATTAAGACTACATCAACCTCTTCCTCTCCTCCCTCCTAAAAAAACAAAAAAGACTCAAATAAAAACAAAAAAGACAACTGCCATTGACTCTCCATCCTTTTCAGGATCAAATATAAATTCTTCATCCTCCTATTGCAGCTCCATGATCCAACATCAACCTGTATTTTCAGCCTTTATTTGGAATTATTTTTTATTTTAATCACTGCACATCTCAGCCCACTTCTATTGGTCCCCACCTTATTCGGTCCCCCTTTCCCTTCATGAAATTCGTACAGGCTGTTTATAATGACCTGAAGACATTAGCTCTTTACTACCAGGTACAGAAATTTTTTCTCTTCTTTTAACTATGGCCCAGTTCAGTTGCCATATTGTCCATGACAGTCTTTTCCAGTCCCCCTAGGAGGTGTCCCTTGTCGTTGACATACTTTACCGATATTGTATTTGTATACGTGTCTTGGTAGGTTAACTCATCCTTTATAGCGACATTGTTAATACCAATCAATCAATTGAACAAAAAAGCATTTGTTAAACTCGGGATGAGTGTCGGGGATTAAAAAACAAAACAAAAAAAACCCAAACCAATCCACGACCCCAAGAAATTAGCTTTGTAATAGTAGAGTCATCAACAACTAGATAAAAAAAAAATTATAGAGTAGTAAATGGATAATCTCAGTAAGGAATAACCAAATCCAGGGTGGGGAGTAGGGGAGCTAAATCTCAGTGAGGAAGGCCCTACCATGGGGAGTGCGGTGAGGTACTGAGAAAATGGGTCCTGTTAAAGGTGGGATTTCAACTGAAACTTGGAGGAAATCAGTAAAACTAAGGCAGAGGTGAGGAGGGATCAGCATATTCCGAGGCTGGGCGACGCTGTGCCCAGCACAGAGCAGACACTTAATGAATGTTCCCCGGAATGAGTGGTCGGCCAGTCGGCCTGGCAGAAGGCAGGGCCGGACTCACTTGGGGCTCCAAAGGCAGCAGGGAGAGGTGGAGCAGAGGGACAGCTAGCTTTGTGAATTTGACTTTCCTTAGCAAGGGGCGCCAAGCCTCAGGAGGGAAAGTCGGGCTGGCGGTCTCTCAACCCTCGCCTCTGCAAACTGCCCTACCCAGTTCCAGTTTTGGGAATTCGTGCCAGGTCGAGAGGGGAGCGCATCTGGAGCCTAGGAAAAGGGGAAAAAGGAGTGAGTGGGGACAGGGAGCGGCAGGTGGAGGTCAAAGGCAAGTTCGGCCTGGAGTTAGGAGTCCAATTCTGCCAGAGAGGAGCTGGGCTGGGCGGGGCCCCGAATGGGCGGGCTAGGGAGGGGGAAAGGACAGACGAGGGCGGAGGGGAACATTGCCTCATCCTGTACATTTTACGGGAAACCTACTGTGCATCCGGAGGAGGAGCCACCGGGCTGTAGTCCCGCGCGGCCGCCCAATGGGCAGACTCGTCCGGGCGAGCCCGGCCGCCCCTCACCCACTTTTTCGGCCCTCCGCCCGCCTATATACCGGGGAATTTTCGGGCGCGCCCAGCCCAGCTATTCAGTCCTAGTGCTCGCCCCGTCGGAACTTCACACTTATCCCTAGCAAGCGCCCAGCTTACTCAAGCCCGAATCTGTAGTCCCATTGGTGCAAGGGGGTAGTGCGTGGGAAAGTAGCTAGTAGGGGCACGCACCGGGAGCGACGCGTGGTCTGCCCGCCAGCATGATCGTGGACAAGATTCAGGAGGACGGCCGCGGTGGGGAAGGCCTACTGGACGGCGCGGCCGGAGAGGGTGGTCTCATGACCAGCCCCCTCAACCTGGCCTATTTCTACGGAGGTTCGCCCCCGTCCGCGGCCGTAGGGGCAACCGATGCTGGTTTCTCGTCGTCTGGCCATTCGACGCCGGGCTCCCCAGGCTCCGACTCCTCCGATTTCTCTTCCTCTTCCTCAGTGTCCTCGGCCTCCTCCAGCAGCGCTCCGGGAGAGTCCCGGACCAGAGGGGGTCCCCGCGCAGATCGCGTACCAGGTAGCCTGCGCCTTGGGACAGCACCCCCTCCCTGCGGGGCGTCTGGGGGGGATCGTGGCTCGAGACTAGGGGGACAAGGTATGTGAGCGGGGAGAGTGTGCTTGGCACGACCTTTAGAGATCTATAAGTCTTTAAGTCCGGCTGACTTGGAGAAACAGCCCAGGACCAGGGAAGTGACAGGCCGAGCTAACGGAGCCCACCGAGTTGTATTTTTCAGTATTTCGATTGCAGCCAGGAGAGAATAGGAGAGGACAGGAATTTTACTGGGATGGTTTGTTGTCTGTTAAAGTCTTATGGTTTTCTGAGTTGTAATAAAAATACATAAGTGCAACGTTCAGAAAATCAAAGCACAAAACTATATAGAGCAAGATTATAAAGGAATATACAGTACTGCATATAAATTTGTGATGTGATCATGACAAATTTAGAGTATCATTTTAGCTTGAAGAATTCTGGTAATTTAGTTAAATTGATGTTTATTCAGTTACTTAGTATTAGAGTGACTTACAAAGTGATTTAAACGGTTGTCTTTCTTTTAGTTATGAATTAGATTTATAGTATGTTTTCCTTAACTTGTCAGTCTCATGATAATAAACCAGTTCAGTTTTTTGTTGTTGTTGTTGTTTTTTTGTTTTGTTTTCTTAATAAAACTGGTTTTTATTTTTTGGGAGAAGGAGGTCGGGAGGAGGTAGCAATTGTTTTTTCTAGGAGAATTAAAGATGTAATATTATTGTATGTAACTCTGAAAATTGATGGTTAGTTTCTTAAAAACTTCTTTTGGGTGTAATCCCCCTTTCCTAATGGGTTTATTGAAATTTTTTATTAGTTTATTTCTTTGGCTGGTTTTATAATTGTTCTTTGGAAAATTTTTCAGTTGGAAGTCTTGTTTTTAAAACCACTCAGTTGGCTTTTGTTTTAATAAACTATGGCTACTAAATGTCAACTAGTAGGATTGTAGGAGTTAGATCATGAGAGTATCTTGGAAGTTATCTAGTCCTCATTTTACAGATGAGGAAATTGAGGCCCATTTTGCAATGTGCAAGGGCCAGTGTACAGATTTAAGATATCTGTGCCTCCCTTCTCTCTTCCCCTCCTCTCTCCTCCCCTTCCCCCCCATATTTTCAAATCCAGTTTCATTACTCAACTAGTGCAATACTGATAGGAGGAATATTAATGTTTGGGTTTTGGAACGAGTTTTTTTCTATGTTCTGGGTTGCTAGTTTCCTTTTTCAATTATGTAATCACAAAAATGTTTTAAACCAAATTTTTTCTTTTCCTTCCAATTTTGACTATTGCTATGCCTTGGTGTCAGATTTTGTATGTAACCTCTCGTGTCCTTCCAAAGCTTAACAAAACAATCTCATGACCTTCATTTACCCACTTAGCATCCTGTTTTTATCTTCCCTTCCCTTTTCCCTTCTTCAAATCAAGTGCCTAAAATGTTCCACTTCCTGGCCTTTTTGCTTATTTAATGAACAACAGATCTAAGAGGTTATGACACAAGTGGTCATAAGTGGAACGCTGAACTCATCTCTTTTTTCTAACATTGTCAAGTTTTGGCTCAAGTTCCAAAACAACTTATTTCCTTTTTACTGGGAAGACCAACAGATGGTTCTGAAATTTTTTAGGAGGGGAAATCCTCGAGTGTTTTTTTAAATATTAGTGCACAAATGTAATTTTTTTTTGTAAATTGAGATCATTGGAAAAAAGTCTGTTTTATCAGCTTTGTAGGGGGGAAATGCCAGACTTTAATCTCTAGAACACAAAAGCCTTTGTTTGAAGAACCCAGGGGGTATCACCTAATAAAATTGCTTTAATCCTTATAACAGGCTCATATGATAAGTTATAACCAACTTCTTTATTCTTGTTTTACAGAAGATTAGAATTTGAGAGGCAGAGACATAATATG
>JAJPUD010035907.1:0-10097 GCA_023553655.1 Myrmecobius fasciatus | reverse complement strand
AATTAACATGTAGTGGATATCCTGCCATCTAGGGGAGGGGTGGGGAGTTGGGGGGAAAATTTGTAACGGAAAGCTATGTAAGGGTTATTGTTGAAGAATTACCCACACATATGTTATGCAAATAAAATAAAAATTTAAAATAAAAAAAAAAAAACCTCGTTATTTCATGTTTTTATCCCTGTTTTTGGCAAGTAAGAAACAAGTATAAAATTCTTCCTGAATTTTTTTTTACCTAAGAAAACATAAGACTTATGAGAAATGTTTATTTTTATTAAGGTTTCCATGGAATATTGTCTTTCACATGGCATTTAGAATCTGATATATACCCTTCGCCCTCTTCAAAAATGGCTAAGAAATAGTATGATTCTTCACATTAAATTAAGTTTAAACCTTTTGTCTCATGACCATGTATGTAATTTGGATGAAAATAAATAAACATCTTCATTCGATCATGTACAAATGCTTAATGTTTTCATGAAAAGATACAAGTACAGAGTAATCAAAGAACTTTAATATATCACACAGACTAGAGGTAGGCAGAGAGAGACAGAGAGACAGACAAATAGACATAGAAAGAAAGAGAGTAGGAGAGAAAGGAAAAAAGGTATACATAAATAGATAAAATCAATATATAGTCCTTGGAGTTTATTGTTAGGAAGTTAGAATAATTCTATTTTCTATTCATTAATTGTATGATTTATCACAACTATTCTATAAAGCAGCACCCAGCAGAGCAACTCTAGTAAAAATTGGCTTCTTAGTTCCTTCATAAATTCCTTTTTTAATGATTTATAACTTGACTGCTTTTATTTGTTTTTGTCTGAAAGTTCTTGAGTTCTGAGTCATGATTTCCACTAAATTTAATTGAACTCCATATACTCTTTCTTTTTACATAAAATATAAGAGGACAGGAAATGTCACAGGGATTCCATCACAAGTTCTATGCCTTGGAAGCAAGGAAGTTGCCAATCTAAAACAATTAATAATTTCCATTTGAACTATTTTTTAACACTTTGCTGCATAAAATAAGGATACTTTTCTGTAGCATAACATGCTCTTCTTTAGACTATCCAGCTAGTATCCCATTTTAGCGAAAGCAAATATTTTCCCAAATAAAAACTGTTGCTATTCAATTGCTCACTTAAAAATTCCCGAATTATATTACATGATTTTCCCCCTGAGGCAATTGGGGTTAAGTGACTTGCCCAAGGTCACACAGCTAGTAAGTGTTAAGTGTCTGAGTCCAGATTTGAACTCAGATCCTCCTGACTTCAGGGCTGGCGCTCTATCCACTGCACCACCTAACTGTCCTTATATTACATGATTTTAAGGTACATTTTTTAAGACTCATCAAATGAACATGTATTTCACTTTTATAACATGCTATATATGTCATGCAAAGGAAGACTCTCCAAAGTATACAGTAGGACCAGCCAAGTAAAACATCTTCAGTGGCGTCTCTCGAGCACAATATATCACAGCAAAATAAACAATGAGGATGGGATAGGAAAGCCTCCTTCAGAAGACTAAGTACCATCTTCCTCATTGGACCTGTTCACTCACTGGAAAAGGGACTCTCCTGACATATACCAAGATAAATGGAACTACATCATAGTAGACATGCATTTTATTTAATATATGCACTGTACATCTATATGTACATACAAACACATACACACAGAATAACAGCTATTTAATTCTTAAACAATTGCTGGTTTTCAAAGCACAAGGACAAGGTTACTACTGAGACCATGACATTCTATCAACTTCTTCACATTATTGATGTTCCCACTTTTTGTTAACATCTGCTAAAATTCTTGGTCTCCCTTGTCCCTTGAAGTACTAGGTTAACAAGGCCTCAAAGAAGAAAAGAATGATATAGCCTGAAGGTTACTTTCCATCAAAATAAATAAAATGAATGAAAGTGCTTTTCATATAGCACAAAATGTTATCAATGAAAAGGTTTCATGGGAATTTTCCCATACAGATGTTTCAACACATTACAGAGATTGACGTCATTAAAGCAAGTGAAAATACTGTGCCCTTTTGAGACCCATCAGTGTCTCAGAGTAGTAGTTTTTATTGAAATGTTTAGATTTAATTTTTACTAAAGGTGGGATGGAGACAATAATCTGAAATAGAAAAAAACAAGCAAAAACAAACAAAAACCCATCACCATTACCACCACCAGAAACAAATGCATTTTCTACTTGTATTAGAAATACATTATTTAGACAAATCCACGTGAAACTTCAATTGCAATCTGGAACACTGTGGTCAGAAACAGAAACCATTGTACAATGTGAAAGCTAACTTGGCTACAATCAACTGTAAAGGTAGATGGGAGTAACTGTGAGAAGGTAAGAATTATCTTCTCACCCGATCAATAGATTTTTTTTAAAGCAAAAAGAGGACAAAAAAGGAATAAAACGTATTGACTATTTTCTAACTGGTTAAATTTAACAGCAGCCAGAGGGGCTTCTCAATTATAGCTACTATATAGTAAAGCATGCTGTGTTTCCTCAATGAAAACTCATTTCAAAGTCTTCAATGAAAGAAAGCATGATTGAAAGGGGAGGAAGGGTGGAGAGAAATGGTAGGAAGGAATCTCTTGAATACCTTCCCCTATTTAAACAAGGATAGGCATGCTGCTCAAGTCCAGGATATTTTAGGTGACCTTCAGGTAAATGTGATAAATGTTAAGTGTATTTACAAGAAAAGCATCTAGATATTTATGTGACCCAACTTATGAAGAATGATTATAAAGTGAGCTAACAAGTTGAAGTCTTTGATGTTCTTCAGATAATGATGAAGATATTAGCTTAAGTACTTGATCAATAGTCAAAGCTTTAATACATAGCTCAATGAAGCTTCCCTGAAACCAATCAAGGGTTAAGAGTCAAGTTCTATATTTTTCTTTCTTTTCTTTTTTTTAGCCATTGGGGGCATATATAACCCTTGAGAAGACACAATATTACATTCAGTTCTGATTATTGGAATCCAGTGGTCAAGGACTGCAGAAGCTTCTTTGATGATAAACAATTCATATTTTACTGCCAGCAGTATTACAGGTCTGTATTTCTTCCATCATATACTCCTTTACATTATAGCACACTGTATTCATCAACATATTGTATTAAGTGTATTTTCTGGTCCTGGACTGTTAAATCTTAAGGTACATTTTCTAATAATAAAGTATGTTACTTCCAAGAGCATGGTGGCATAATTCTCCAGGAACTAGACACTTATAATTTAATAATATAATTGCCTCTTCCTGTCAAAAAGTGTATAGGGTTATAACAAATTCACCAATTTTGAACATGGAAAAAGAGACATCAAGCTAGACTGTATTACCTGATGTTAAAATATTTGTTTCTTTTCTCTACAGAGTGATCTCTTTCAAAATAAAGTATTTAATTACATTTTAAAAAGAAACTAATTTTATTGAGATAGTTAATTTTTTTAATTAAAAAAAATCATAGAATTCATTATCAGAACCTGTATCAGACGAGGCAATCAGAGTAGGTATAATGAATGGAGTCTTAGGCTTCAGAGCCTGAATCAAACTCAGTCATCTGAGACCCAAAACAATTGTAAATGAGTT
Organism: Myrmecobius fasciatus; assembly: GCA_023553655.1. Lineage (NCBI taxonomy): Eukaryota > Metazoa > Chordata > Mammalia > Dasyuromorphia > Myrmecobiidae > Myrmecobius > Myrmecobius fasciatus. Next base: position 6,493 of record JAJPUD010035907.1, on the reverse strand, counting down.
GCCCCAAATTCCAAGCCTCTCGTGGGTTCTACTAAATCTTACTTTCTCTTAGAGTCTATTTCCCTGTGTAAGTGCTTGTTAATGCCTTAGTTTATAATATAATGTTAGCCATCACTCATCTTTTGTTGAGATTTAGGGGATCTTTAGAGTAATTCCATGGAAAATCCCTTAGAAAAATATCTTCATGTATTTACATCAAAAGATCTCCTATTGGGAGCCTGTGAGGGGTAGGAATGAGCTTTCCAAGTGTGATCTGGAAGCCTCCCACCCAAATAACAAAGTAATTCAGATAGATCTACATCTAATCTATATCTCTATATACATTTATATATACATAGAGAGAGAGAAAAAAAGAGAGAGAGAAAGAGAGGGTGGGGGAATGTGTCCTTGTGTATATGTGCATATTCACATCTTGTATCCATGCATCTATGTGAATAAATATATGTGTATTATCCTTTGATGTATGAATTTATTTGTGGCAATTATATGTGGACACTTGTCTGTGTGTGTTTCACAATGTTTTTTACAGTACTTTCTCTTTATTAAGTACTCAATTTAGAGAAATTTGTACTTAATAATTTCTTGATTTACTGTTCCAAAATGTTCATTTTTACTATTCAGTATGAAAAGAGATATAAAAATTAAATATTATTATAACAACAATTTATGTAAATGATATATATATAGATATATACTTATAATTTAGCATATACATACACACATATACAAGCACACCTGTTTATACACAGATATTCATGTATATAGAAGCATATATGTGTATATATATATATATATGCACATACATATGTAAATCTTAACAAACACATATTTAGTCAATTGAGTAAAATGACTAGGCAATTCATTGTTCAGATTCTTTAAAAAAATTTCAAAGTAATATGCATTGGAATTGAATAAATGAATCAGTAGTAACCAGAATTTCTTTTATTCATGTACATCAAATTAATAAATGACTACAGCCATATTTGACTTTTTTTCTAAATAAAATATTTTGCTTTTCAAACAACAATTCAGAGATAGTACTCTTAAATTAAACATATTTTATTAAATGTCCTTTTTTAGCTTTCTCTTTACATTGCGGGAAAAATGGAAAATTTTAAATCTTCAACAGGTTGCACTGACTTACTGTACAATATATTATTGACAGAGTTCTAAAAAATTGGCAAACTCCAAAATTTATATGATCAAATAATCATTAGAGCATTTGAATCATGGCCGAGGTTCCTTTCCTATGTAGAGCCAAAGGAATACTTGGAAACAGCTTGATACAATTTTCATAATTTACAGAAAAAGAAAATGAGATCCTTAGGTTTAATCAAGACATATAATATCAAGATATATAATATTCAGCATCTATTGTTTTAGATTCTCTCAATCTGTAATATAAGCTGGTTTAAGAATTTCTAAAATAATTAGAAAAACGATTAGGAAAAAAGTTTTAAATTGATAAAAATTGTTAAAATGCAAATTAAAAATGTTTTGAAATTTTGTTTTTGTTTTGGTTTTTTTTTAATACTTTTTATTTGCAAAACATATGTATGGGTAATTCCTAAAGATTAACCCTTACAAAGCTTTCTGTTACAAATTTTCCCCCCTACTCCCCACCCCTCCCCTAGATGGCAGGATATCCACTACATGATAATTATGTTAGAATACTTAAGAAATCGAATATATGTATAGTTATTGCCACACATCATTTTTTGGTGCAGGAGAAATCGTATCTACAAGAAAGAATAATCCGATAAAGGAAATACAATGCAAACAAACCTCAATAGAGAACATGAAAATGTTATGTTGTGGTCCACATTTCACATCCCTCTCTCTAGGTGTATATGGCTCTCTTCACCGAACAATTGGAACTGGTTTGAAGCATTTCATTGTTGAAGAGAGTCATGTCCATTAGAACTGATCCTCATATAGTATTGTTGTTGCCGTGAGTAATGATCTCCTGGTTCTGCTCGTTTCACTCAGCATCAGTTCATGCAAGTCTCTCCAGGCCCCTCTGAAATCGTCCTGCTGGTCGTTTCTTACAGAGCAATAATATTCCATAACATTCATATACCATAATTTATTCAAACACTCTCCAATTGATGGGCATCCATTCAGTTTCCAGTTTCTAGCCACTACAAAAAGAGCTGCCACAAACATTCTTGCACATGTGGGGCCCTTTCCTTCTTTTATTATTTCTTTGGGATATAAGCCCAATAGAAACACTTCTGGGTCAAAGGGTATGCATAGTTTGATAACTTTTGAGCATAGCTCCAAATTGCTCTCCAGAATGGTTGGATCCATTCACAGCTCTACCAACAATACATCAGTAACCCAGTCTTCCCACATCCCCTCCAAGATTCATTGTTATCTTTTCCTGTCATTTTAGCCAATCTGACAGGTGTGCAGTGGTACCTCAGAGTTGTCTTAATTTGCATTTCTCTGATCAATAGTGATTTGGAGCACCTTTTCATATAATTATAAATAGTTTTAATTTCATCATCTGAAAATTGTCTGTTCATATCCTTTGACCATTTATCGATTGGAGAATGGCTTGAATTCTTATAAATGTGAGACAATTCCCTATATATCTTAGAGATGAGACCTTTATCAGAACCCTTAAATGTAAAGATGATTTCCCAATTTGATGTTTCCCTCCTAATCTTGTCTGCATTAGTTTTGTTTGTACAGAAACTTTTTAACTTAATATAATCAAAATTATCTATCTGGTGTTCAATTAAAAGTTCCAGAGCTTCTTTGGACATAAATTTATTAAATCTCCACATATCTGAGAGGTAAAGTATCCTATGTTCCTCTAATTTGGTTATAATATCACTCTTTATATCAAGATCATGAACCCATTTAGATCTTATCTTAGTGTGCGGTGTTAGGTGTGGGTCCAGCCTTAATTTCTTCCACACTAGTTTCCAATTTTCCCAGCAGTTTTTGCCAAATAGTGAGTACCTATCCCAAAAGCTGTGGTCTTTGAGTTTATCAAACCCTAAATGGCTAACGTTATTACGTAGCTTGTCCTGATAGCCTATTCTATGCCACTGATCGACTGCTCTATTTCTCAGCCAGTACCAAATGGTTTTGAAAACCGCTGCTTTATACTATAGTTTTATATCTGGTACAGCAAGGCCACCTTCATCTGTCTTTTTTTCATTAATTCCCTTGAAATCCTTGAACTTTTGTTCTTCCAAATGAACTTTGCTACTATTTTTTCTAGATTTGTAAAATAATTTCTTGGCTCCGCCCCCTGAAATTTTGTCTAGTAAATATTAGATTATTAATTTTTTTTAAAAAAAGAAAAACATTGCCAGTAGTGAATGAACTATGGGAAAATAATCACAGTAGTTAGTATTGGTGGATCTGCAGATATTTAAGCACTCTACCCTGAAAGTTAATAGCAGATACAGGATCTAAATTCAATTTTTGCTGCCTCTAAGTCCAGTTAACAACTGGACATCCCATCAAAATCATATGTCACAAAATACTTTCATATCTACTGAAGATAAAATGAGAGAAAAGAAATTTAAGCATAATCTTGATAAATTTGTATTTGAGAAATTATGAATAAACATATATCACATTATGATATATGCATTATATTTATTATATTAAAATCAAAATGATAGTGTACTTTCACCAAGCTTTTATTCTTCAGAGTCCAACTGTTAAAGTGTTAATTCAGAGTACCATTACTACTGCTTAGCAATAAATTATGTTGAAATATTTAGTGTTTCATAGAAATAAAATTGATAGAAACATACTCCAACTAAATCTAGGAGAAAAATATTTAATTTAAGAAATTGTTTGACAAAGCTGCTTTGTGGTAACTAAGATTTTAAAATAAAATGATGTTTTTGGGGCAATGGGAAAATATGTTTGTAATTCGATGTTATAGTGAAATAGAAAATGTTCAATTTAACAATTTCAAATAAAACTGAAGTCACTGAAAACTGGTAGAGGGAAGAGAGAAGAACAAAGGAACTAAGCTTTAAAAGACATTTGGATTTTTTTTTAAATAAAACTACAAAACATTTAAAAATTCTGAATTATACAATAAGAAACTAGTCATCTAATGTGTAGAAGAAAATCCCATTAAGTTCCTGAAGGAAAATGTACTCAAAATGTAGAAAGAGATAAAAATATTAAGACATAGTTAGTGTAGATATGTTTTTGTTTTGTTTTTGATTTTGTTTTTTACTAGTCTATCCATCATGTATTGTGGATCTCATTTTTTTTTGTTGTTTCTTCCCTAAATTGTGGTTGCGGCGGAGGAATGAGAGGTTAATTTTGTACTCAAAAACAAAGATTATATCTCCTATGATGCAGTAAATATTTCAATATAATATATTACTAGGCAAGAGTAGTGTTGCTATGAATGAACCACATTATCAAAGAAGAATGGTGAAAATATACTATGACACATAGATAGATGATAGGTAGATAGATAGATAGATAGATAGATAGATAGATAGATAGATATTTAGAAGGATAGATGTAAATTTATAAGCATATGTATGCAAATGAAAATATGCAAATATAAATGCATGTGTGCATGTGTGTGTATACTTTCTAATCTAAATACCTTAAGTATACTGAAAAATTATATATACATATGTATATATATATATATCCATGATATCATTTAGGAGCCTGTGACAATAGTTCAAGTAAGACATGATGAATGTGTAACTAAAGATATTACTTATATGAATAGAGAACAAAGAATATGTATAAGGGAAGTAGGTTTGGAGTGAGGAAAAATGCATAGTTAAAGATGACACCGACTTGTGAGAAACAAATATTAAAAGGATGGTGATATCTTTAATAATAATAAGGGATTTTGAAATGTAGATGCATTTGTTAGAAAAGTTAGTATAGAGAGTAAAGATGATCAAATAAACAGTTTTCTATATTTAAATAATTTTATTTCAAGTATCTTCTTGCAAGGAAGAATAGAAAAGTCTACAGTAAGTACTGCATACTCTTTAGAACACTGGGTAATTAGAAGATAATATTCTGTTATATAATTTGTGCAAAGGAAACATTATTAATTTCTGATGCTAGACATTTTGCCAATGCCATGGAAATTGATAGGAAAAATGTCTTTTCCAGATTCACTACTGTATCTCTATTTAGGAATTTCTGTAATTTTAACTATCCTCAATAGAATCAATTTCACCCCAAATCAATGAGGGTCAAATAGAACAAGCTATTAATCAACTCCTTAAGAAAAAATCTCCAGGGCCAGATGGATTTACATGTGAATTTTACCAAACATTCAAAGAACAATTAATCCCAATACTATATAAACTATTTGAAAAAATAGGGAAAGAAGGTGTACTACCAAATTCCTTCTATGACAAAGATATGGTGCTGATAGCTAAACCAGGTAGGGAGAAAACTGAGAAAGAAAACTATAGACCCATTTCCCTAATGAATATTGATGCAAAAATTTTAAATAAGATTCTAGCAACGAGATTACAGAAAGTCATCCCCAGGATAATACAGCATGACCAAGTAGGATTTATACCAGGAATGCAGGGCTGGTTCAATATTAGGAAAACTATTAGCATAATCAATTATATTAATAACCAAACTAACAAAAACCGTATGATTATCTCCATAGATGCAGAAAAAGCCTTTGATAAAATTCAACACCCATTCCTATTAAAAACACTGGAGAGTATAGGAATAAATGTGTTTTTCCTTAAAATGATTTGTAGTATCTACTTAAAACCTTCAGCAAGCATCATATGTAATGGAGTCAAAGTAGAATGATTGCCAATAAGATCAGGAGTGAAACAAGGCTGTCCACTGTCACCATTACTATTTAATATTGTCTTAGAAATGTTAGCTTTGGCAGTAAGAGAAGAAAAAGAGATTAAAAAAATTAGAGTAGGTAATGAGGAAACCAAACTATCACTCTTTGCAGATGACATGATGATATACATAGAGGACCCTAAAGACTCAACTAAAAAAACTACTAGAAACAATTCACAACTTTAGTAATGTTGCAGGATACAAAATAAATGCACATAAATCATAAGCATTTTTATATATTACCAATAAAGTTCAGCAGGAAGAGATACAAAAAGAAATTTCATTCAAAGTAACTGTTGATAGTATAAAATATTTGGAAATTTATCTGCCAAGGGAAAGTCAGGAATTATATGAACTAAACTACAAAACACTCTCCACACAAATAAAATCAGACCTAGTCTGTTGGGGGCGGCTCTGGACTGGGCTTGCCTGGACTTGCCCGGGCTTGCCTGAGCGGCCCACCCTCGGGTACGCTCCACCCCAGGGGCAGGACTTGGGAGGAGCAGAACCGCCTACAGGGAGGGGTGAGGGCCAGAACAGGGATATAAAAGGAGGCACAGAGGCTGTGGGGCAGTTGGCTGTTGGAAGTTCCAGGAACGAGAATAAAGAAGTTAACCTCTCCTCGGGTGCTCTGCCTGGTTTGTTCTCCCCTCCA
>JAJPUD010035906.1:0-10097 GCA_023553655.1 Myrmecobius fasciatus | reverse complement strand
GTATTTGGTAGAATTCACTTGTAAATTCATCTGGTGCGGGGGATTTTTTCTTAGGGAGCACATTTATGGCTTGTTCTATTTCTTTTTCTAAGATGTAGCTATTTAACTATTCTATTTCATTTTTATTTATTATTAATTTCCCTTTTAAATTTTTTAATACTGGAAATCTGGCTTTCTTCATCCTTTTAAAAATCAGATTAATTAATTGTTTATGTATTTCGTTTTTTTACATATATCTATTCCTACTTTTATTTACGAATTCAATTATCTTAATGCTCAATTTTATTAATCTCTTCTTTGATTTTCAGAATTTCAGTTTTGGTGTTTATTGTTTCAATTTGTTGTTTTTTAAGTTTTTTCTTTAAAGTTAGTTGCATATGTAATTTATTGATCTGTTAGAACTCTCTTTTGTTGATGAAAGTTTTTTAGAGAGCCACTTTTTTTCCCCTAAGGACTGCTTTGACTACATCCCAGAAGTTTTGGTATTTTGTCTCATTGCTGTTTTCTTAGATGCAATTATTGTTTTAAGGATTTGTTCTATGACCCACCAATTCTTTATAATTATTTTGCACCCAATATTTTTTGCAAAGACCCTTTATTGAATATAATTGTTGTTGCATTATTATCAGCAAAAGATATGTTTAATATTAATATTAATATATTTTGCATTTACGAGATAGCTATGTAATGATGCATGGCCATCTTTTGCAAAGGTGTCATGCACAGTTGAGATATATATATATGTATATATATATATATATACTTTTTTCTATTTCAATTCAGCAGTTATCAGAGATCAATCATATTTAAATTTTCTAAAATTCTATTCAGTTTATTAGCTGCTTTTCATTAGATTACTCTAATTCTAATGAGATGTATTGATGTTCCCAAAAATAGACTTACTGTCTATTTCTTCCCTTTAATTATGAAAGTGCTATGCTATTCAATTATATACATATAAAATATCGATATTACTTTATATGTGTTTCCTTTAAACATAATATAGTTTCCCTGTTAGCATATTTTCCCAAAAATCACATATTTTTACTGTTGCTTTACCTTTGATCATGATTGCCATTGATGTTTTTTGTTTTATTTTTTTATATCTGAAACATGAAAATTCCTTATTTTAACTCTATTTTTAATATTTATGTTTGAAGCATATTTCTTGTAAATAACATATTTTGGATTCAATCCTCTCTCTCTCTCTCTCTCTCTCTCTCTCTCTCTCTCTCTCTCTCTCTCTCTCTCCTAATTTCATTCCATTCACATTAACAGTATGGTTGTTAATTGTATATTTCTCTATAACCCCTTATCCATATCTCTGTGTGTGTGTGTGTGTGTGTGTGTGTGTGTGTGTGTGTCTAGCTACTGCAATTCTGCTTTACTCATCAAGCATACCACTTTCTTTGATGGGGACATGTCATGCTGGATGGTCCTGTGCCAATGTCTCCCATGTCTCACAATCAATTCCAAGTGGAATTAAAATGTCCTTATATCACTTTTTCTGACCTCCATCTGAGAACTTGTCTTGTGTGGGTTTTGTACAAAATATTCTCTTAGACAAACATACATTTGGTATTTGAACAACATGGCCAGCTCATCAGAGTTGTGCTCTCTGAAGTAGAGAATTCTTTGCCCCACAAAGCTCTGAATATGTATTAGCATGCATATGTGTTCAACTATCTTTTGGTTCCAATGAAAGTAAAGTTCATGTAATGCTTGCTTCCCTCACTCTTTATATCTATAAAATCTCCTCATGTACCCTGATTGTGTAGCTAAGTTCTATCCTCTTTCTACTATGGTGTGTTGACTTTCCTCCCCACCACCTTCTTTCTTCTCTGAAGATTATTTAAACAAAATACAATCACCTCTAGTACTTGTCTATTTCAACTCCTTTTATGATCCCTGAAGTCATTGGGACTCTCCTCCTATTAGAATGCAAATGCATCATGATTTTATAGTGCCCTTCAATTGCTTCAGCATATTTATTCTAAATTTCTCTTGCATTTCAAAAATTCTACTCAAGCTATCACGAATTCTTGGAAGTTTCCTAGTTCTTTAACCGCCCCCCCCCTCAGAATAATAGTAAGATTTCCTGGGTAAATTATTCTTAGTTATAAATCTGTATCTTATGATGTCACACTTAATGCTTAAGTCCATAGAAACTTAGGTGGGAATATGAAGTGAGATGTTTATCTATACATAGATTCTGCCAAACTTTTCCAATTTTCCTAATAGTTTTAGGAGATGGGAGTCTTTAGGTTCATCACACATTACACTATTAGGTTTGCAACTATATGTTTCATACTTAATATTCTACTAATTAATTTCTCTGTTTCTTACCCAGTACAAAATTGTTTTTTATGATTACAGTTACATTGTACAGAGTATAGTGTAAGATCTAGTAGTAAATAGATCTCCTTCCTTACCACTTTTCTTCATTATTTTCCCATTATTTTGACTTTTTATTCTTCCCATTGAATTTGATTGTAGGTTTTTTAAGTGTATAAAGTAATTTTTTGCTAATTTGATTGGAATGGCACTAAATAGATAAATTAATTGAGATAGTACTATCATTTTTCTCAATAATATTTTATTTTTCCAAAAACATACTTTTCAACATTCATTTTTGTAAGATTTTGTGTTCCAAATTTTTCTCCCTCCCTTCTTCACCTCCCCAAGACAGCAAGCAATCTGATATAAGTTATACATATACAATCCTTTCAAACATATTTCCATATTTGTCATGTTGTGCAAGAAAAATAAGATTCAAAAGGAAAAAAACACAAAAAAGCAAAAGCAAACAAAGGTGAAAATACTATGCTTCAATCCACATTCAGTCTTCATAATTTTCTCTCTAGTTGCAACTGGTATTTTCTACCCCAAGTCTATTGGAATTGTCTTAAATCAACATATTACAGAGAAGAGCCAAGTTAATCACAGCTGATCATCACATAATCTTGCTGTTACTATGTATAATTTTCTCATGGTTCTGCTCACTTCACTCAGTATCAGTTAATGCAAGTATTTCCAATTTTTTTTTTCTGAAATCATCCTATTCATCCTTTCTTAAAGCAAATAACATTCCTTTACATTCATATGTCATAACTTAATCAGCCATTCACCAATTGATGAACATCCATTCAATTTTCAATTCCTTGCCACTACAAGAAGCTGCTACAAACATTTCTGCACATGGAGGCCCTTTTCCCTCTTTTATTATCTGTTTGGGATTCAGATCCAGTAGTAACATTGGTGGATCAAAGGGTATGCACAGTTTAATAGCCATTTGGTCAATCACTATTGATTAGAGAAATGAAAATTAAGACAACTCTCAGGTACCACTTCATACCTCTCAGACTGGTTAAGATGACAGGAAAAGATAATGATAAATGTTGGATGGGATATGGAAAAACTGGGACACTAATGCATTTTTGGTGGAGTTGTGAACAAATTAAAACATTCTTAAGAGCAATTTGGAATTATGAGCAAATGGCTATAAAACTTTACATACCCTTTTTAATTTAATGTAATTGAAATTATACATTTTGCATTTTATAATGTTCTCTAGTTCTTCTTGGGGCATAAATTCCTTTTTTCTCCATAGATTTGATAGGTTGACAATCCTTTGCTCTACTAATTTGCTCATAGTATCACTCTTTATGACTGAATCATGAACCTATTTCAATCTTATCTTAGCATAGGGTGTGAGATGTTGGTCAATGCTTAGTTTTTGTGATTTTCTAATCTTCTCAGCAATTTTTGTCAAATAGTGAGTTCTTATTCCAAAAACTGAAATCTTTGGATTTCTCAAACAGTAAAAGCTATAGTCATTGACTAATGTGTGTTATGTACATAACCTATTCCAATGATCCACTGCTCCATTTCTTAGCCAATACCAAATGGTTTTGATGACTGCCACTTTTTAATACAGTTTTAGGTCTAGTACAGCTAGACCACCTTCCTTTGTATTTTTTTCATTAATTCTCTTAATATTCTTGACCTTTTATTCTTCTATACTGTCATTCATTTTTGTTATGCTGGATTGGCCTACCCATCAACAATAAATATTTCTCTAATATTTCTCTTTATTTCTGCAAAGAATATCTCATAACTGTATTCATATACTTTTTCTTTTAAACTAGTTATTCTCCTTCCAATACTTTTTTCTCAACAACCCTTATTTCAATTATTTTTTCAATTTTTAGTCATCGCTTCATTTTTCCTGATACTTTTGCCAAGTTCTTGTGAGAAGCCATTTAAAAAATCTTCAGGTTTCCTTTATACTCCTCCAGTACTGAGGCTGTTTTTATAGTTTTACCTTTGGGACATTTCTTAATCCCTAACAATTCTTCTTTTTGTTGCATTTTTTATTTTGTTTGCATCTTTTTCAAGCCTTTGTTACTGGTTTGGAACTTTAGGCCAGGATTAGATTCTGTCTTTTCTATTACTCTGGTACTAGGATGGTCATGTCCTCTTTGGTCCTGTTCCTAATTTGGGGGGCTCTTGGTGCTGGCTGCCATTTTCTCTTGTGTGTACAGAAGATTATGGGCTTTAGTTCCCTCTAAAACATCCTTAATTAGGCATCAAGTCACAAGCCCTGGTCAGGCACTGGAAAGATGCTGACATACTTTTCTGAACTTACATTGGTTTCTTGGGCATAGTCTCCCCTTATTCAGTTTTCTGGCTATCTTTTTGTACAATCTTGGGTTGAATGGAGAAATTTAGTTTTTCACTTTAGATTTTTTTGATCCTTATCTGATACACTGCCTTTTTAGCAGAAGTATATATGGGAGACCTAGGTTCCACTATGACCGTTCTATTTGCCATATTAACTGGAAGTCCCTCTAGCACTCTATTGCATTATACTGGGCTCTACAGCAGGAACCCTTTAAAAATACCTACCATTTTACCAATCTTTTTACTAAGACTGTCCTTACTGTTCTAGTATCTTTGAAGAAGCTGTGATTCCACTGATTTTCCTTCCTTTCCTTCCTTTGACATCCATTTTCATTTTTCTTCCTCCTCTCTCCAGGTCCCAAGTAAAGGCTATTTCTCTGATCCTTGAATTTACTCCATTACTTTCTGGGAGAGCCCTCTTCTTCTTTATCTCCCTAGATTTCCTATTCCTAAGACCAAAGGAATGACCTCCTTCCCTCTCATCTTTAATCCTGTCTGTGGAATGTCAAAGTATAAAGAAGCTCATCTAGCCCATCCTAGAATGGCACCATTCTGGCAGGATGGGATTCCTGAGACGATCTCTTCATCATGGGGAAAAAAAGAGAATCCTGCTCTGTCATTTCTGTATTTTAATTATTCCCTTGTCTCCAGGCCTTACTTTTCTGCCTCTGTTTACATTATGGAGTGATTTGGTCTGAGAGCTCCCAGTCAGTTTCATGGGTACTGCTCTGCCCTATCATGCCATGTCCCCACCCTGATGAACAGCATTCCCTCTCCAGGGAGGGTTCACCCGGTCTCTGCTGCTTGAATGAAACTATATATTAGTCATAGAATTCTTCATATGTAAAGAGGTGAAGAACTATGACTGAGAAAGGGAGAAGGAAATGGCATACCTTGGATTAGTTGTGGGAATTTTTATCTTGGTATCAGTGTATGCTTTCATATTCATATTCATATTTCATATTCAACAACAAAAATGAAACAATCCCTGCCTACCCTCAAGAAGCATAAATTCTACAGGAAAGACAATAAGTTCGCAAGTTAAGTTATAGAAAACATATACAAAGAAAATAAGGCTATTGTAAGGATAAAAGTTATAAAAAGCATTTGTACTTATGGGGACAGGTAAGACCCATTTGTACTGAAATACAAAAGAAAAAAAAAAAGCTTCTCCTCCAAAGAGTAATATGAAATGGCTCTCTGCCCAGAAAGAATTTATAGAAGAACTCAAAAAAGAATTTAAAAATCAAATGAAGGACATTGAAGAAAATTTTTTTTAAAAAATCCAAGAATAACAAGAAGATTATGAAAAAAAATGTTAACCAACTAGAAAAGGAGATACAGAGTCCCAAAGATAGAAATAACTCTTGAAAATTAGAATTGGGCAAGGGGAAGCCAGTAAATCTATGAAAGACCATGAAACAATAAAACAATATATAGAATGAAAAAATAGAACAGAACATGAAACATCTTATAAGAAACACAATAGATCTGGAGAACAGATCAAGAACAAAAAATAAAAAAAAATGGACTGCTCGAAAGTTGTGACCATAAAAAAGGACCTTGACACAATAATGCAAGAAATAATCGAGGAAAATGATCCTGAAGTGATATAACATGACACCAAAGTAGAAAATTACATAGAAATATTATTGCCAAATTTCAAAACTATTCAAATATGGTGAAGCTACAATTAGAATTGTACAGGACTTATCAGCAGCCACAATAAAAGACCACAGGCTCTGAAATCATATCTACCAACAATCAAAAGAACTAGGCATATGGCCAAAAATATGATATCCATCAAAATTATCTATAACACTGAATGAAAAAAAATGAACATTCAACAAATTTGCATTTTTTTCAGGACTTTCTTTGCACCAAGCCTGAACTTATTAGAAAATTTACCATATAAAAGCCAATATCAAAAATTGATTTCAAGAAATTCAACATGGACAAATTGTTTATGATTTTTTTTGCATGGGAAATGAATACCATATGTTTAAGATTGACATCAATGACAGGGCAGCTTAAAAGAAAAATTGGGGCAAAGTCAAGGTAAAAATAATAATCATGTCTTACAAATAAGGTACAGAGCAAGAATAGACACAGAGGCATGAGGGGAGAGGAAGGCTCATAGTTCTAAAAACCTACTCACATTGGGAATGGGTTAAATAGGCAACACTAAATATATAGTATCAGGTGCTATACCATGAAGGGTATAGCATCCTCTAAAAACTATAAAGTTATCAGGGAAAGGAAAGGATTGCTAGAGGGGGAAGCAAAGGGTAAGGAAAGAAGAAAAGGAAGAGATCCATGGGTGTGGGGGGGAGGTAAAATAATAGCAAGGCAAGTTAGGAGCAGAATTTTTAAAAAAGAGTCAGCAGGAATAGGAAAGATATGTGTGTGTATGTGTTTGTATATATCTACATATGTATACATAAATATATCTTTTTTAAACGACAGCCTGCTTGGAGGTGGTAGAAGAGATGAAAGGGGGAAAAATAATAAAATAAAAAAGATGAGCAGCAGAGAACATTTACCGCACCACACATCTGTGCTACTAGAATGGGGCAATGACATAGACAACCCAAAAGGTTATTTCCTTGGTTTTAGCCAAAAATTCTATAGGTTATCAAAAAAAAATTTTTTTTTCCGCAATAGCAAATTAACTTTCTTAGTACCATTAACTTTCATAGTGTGCTTAAACTAGCATTACATTAGCCCATGGCCATTAAAAGCAAGCAGGGAGAGGTAGCGCAGGAGTATTATGAAGAAGAGATATTACTGGGAAGTCAGCCTTACTTGAGTGTCTTTTCTGTAAACAATCCATACAGAAGATAATCGGATTAGGAAGAAATAGCCTCTTTTTATGTTTGTGTACTTTCTACCATTCTCTCATTGGGCTGAAAGGTAGGAGACTGATGAAGAGAAGTTATATTAATGGGATGACAGTCTCTCGCTTCTTGGAATTAAATAATTCTACAGAAACATTTAGTTCCTTGGCTTAAAAAAATAGGCTGCTGGCAGAGGACTTAGGAATTTTCAATTACTCCAGTACACTCACCTCCAGATTTGAGAGACAATCGTCTAGAGTGTAGTTCAATTCATATATTTTTTATCATAGCTAATGCAGAATTTTGTTTTTCTTGACTGTACATGTTTGTATCAGGTTTTGTTTTTCTTACTTTCTCAATATGGGGAGAAGGTGAAAAGAAGATAATTCACAGATGAAAATAAAATGAAATTGATTTTTTTCTAAAAAGTAGTAATGTAGACTCAGAATGCAGGATGAGACTTTTCTTGGTACATGACCAGTATGGGACTTGGTTTTGTTTGACATACACATTTATTACAAGGGCTTTGTTTTTCTTTTTTCCCAAGAGGAAGGGGAGAAGTGGAAAAGAGAGATTTTTGTTAATTGAAAAAACACAATTTTAGATCTTCTAACCCTTGGGTACAAAAAAAATCAAACTCAGAAGTATGATACTGAAGCACCGCTAGACAGCAGTTGGTCTGAAAAAGATCTGAGAGGTTTTGTGTACTGAAAGCTAAATATGAGTCAATCATGTGATACAACAGCCAAAAACAGTAATTTGATCTTGGACTGCATTAGAGAGGCTTAGTATCCAATATTACAGAGATGATGGTACTGCTGAATTCTACCCTGATTAGACATCTAGAGGAATGTGTTTGTTTCTGGATATCACATTTTAAAGTGACATTGATAATCTGGAGCACATTCAGGGAAAAGAAGTCCTACTGAATTTTTTCATAAAATAAATAAAATCTTGATACCTAAATGAGAGAGAGTAAAAACAAGGAAAGAAAACTATAGACCAAATATCCCTAATGAATATTGATCCAAAAATTTCAAATACATCATTAGCAAAGATGTGGTATATTATATAAATAGTGTTCCTATATGTTTATACCAGAAATGCAAGGTTGGTTTACTATTAGGAACACTATTTATATTTATACCAGAAATGCAAGGTTGGTTTACTATAGGAACACTATATATATAATATACCACATTAGTAACAAGTATGACAAAAAGCATATAACTACATAAAAAACAAATAGAAATAACAAGAAGATATGACATTATAATACATAAGAATAAATCTACCTTTCCTTAAGGTAATAACTAATATCTATCTAAATCTAGGAACCAGCATTATATATATTGTCAATAAATTACAGCCTTTTCAAAAATTAGATTGGGGAAAATCAAGGGTGTCCATATGGTGTTATTGTTTGCTTGCTTGTTTTTTTTTCTTTCTTTTTTTTCTTTTTGGTCTGATTTTTCTTGCAGAGCATGATAAATATGGAAATATGTTTAGAAGAATTGCACATGTTTAACCTGTATTGGATTACTTGCTGTCTAGAAGAGGGAGGGAGGAAAGAGGAAGAAAAATTTGGAACACAAGGTTTTTCAAGGGTGAATGTTGAAAACTATCTTTGCATGTATTTTGAAAAATAGAAAGCTATTAGCTTGGGGCAGCTAGGTGGTGTAGTGGATAGAGCACCAGCCCTGAAGTCAGGAGATCCTGAGTTCAAATTTGATCTCAGACACTTAATACTTCCTAGCTGTGTGACCCTGGGCAAATCACTTAACCCCAATTGCCTCAGCAAAAAGCAAAAAAAAAAAAGCCATTAGCTTAAAAAGAAAAAAAGAAAGAGTGTGAAGTTATAAATCTGGGAAACTAGAAGAATGGTGGTGACTTGGACAGAAATGGGAAGTTCAGAAAAGGGGAAAATTGGTGGAGAAGAAAGATTATTCTGCTTTCCAAAAATTTTTATTTTTTGTCTCATAGATGAGTAATAAAGTTATCTTTGGTTTCTCTGATTTGTTCTTTGACATACAGATTCTTTAACAATAATTCATTTAGTATCTAATTAATTTTAATCCTCTTTTCAAGGGACCTTTACTGAACAATATTTTATTGAACTGTTATTAGTAAAGATGTATTTAATATTTTTGCTTTTCTGCATTTGTTTGTGAAGAGTTTGTGTCCTAACACATTTTCAATATTTGCAAAGGTGTTATACACAGTGTAGAAATATGTAAATACATTTCTATTTCCATTCAATAATTTTTATTTTTTTATTTTTTTTATTTTTATTTTTATTTTTATTTTTTTATTCATTTTTTTATTTTTTTTATTTTTTTAATTTTATTTGCATATGTGTGGGTAATTCTTCAACAATAACCCTTACATAGCTTTCCGTTACAAATTTTTCCCCCAACTCCCCACCCCTCCCCTAGATGGCAGGATATCCACTACATGTTAATTATGTTAAAATATTGGTAAATCGAATATATGTATACATATTTCCAAACTTATCATTGTTGTGCAAGAAAAATTGTATCTACACAAAAGATATATCAGATAAAGGAAACACAATGT
>JAJPUD010035904.1:0-10097 GCA_023553655.1 Myrmecobius fasciatus | reverse complement strand
CTTTTTTTTCATAAAACCAAATATTAGTTTCATTTATTAATTCAGTAATTTTCCTATTTTCAATTTTATTAATCTCCCCTTTTATTTCTAGAATTTCAAATAAGCTATTTAATTGAGGCTTTTTAATTTTTTCTTTCTCTAGCTTTTGTATTTGTATGTCCAATTCATTGTTCTTCTCTTTCTCTATTTTATGCAAGTAAATATCTAGAGATATAAAAATCCCCTAATAACTGTTTTGGCTGCATTCCACAAATTTTCATATGTTTTCTCATTATGGCCATTCTCTTGGATGAAGATATTGATTGTGCCTATATTTTTTTTTCTCCATCATGATCTGAAAAAAAAAAACATTTGCTATTTATGCCTTTCAGCATTTGATTTTGAGGTATTTTTGCCCTAACACATGATCGGTTTCCATATAGGTTCCATGAAATGCCAAGAAACAAGTAAACTCCTTTCTATATCCATTGCATTATCTCCAAAGGTCTATTATACCTAATTTTCCTAACATTCTTTTTACCTCTTTAACTTCTTTCTTATTTATTTTTTGGTTTGATTTATCTAATTCTGAGAGAGCTAGGTTGAGATTCCCCACAATTATTAGGTTTGCTATCTAATTCTTCTTGCAAGTATGTTAATTTCTCTTCTAAGAATTTGGATGTTATACCACTGGTGCATATATGTCTAGTATTGATACTGCTTCATTATCTATGGTACCATTTAGCAAGATATACTTTCCTTCCTTATGTCTTTTCAGTAAATATATCTTTGCTTTCACTTGATCTGATATCAGGATCACCATCCCTCCTTTTTTTTATCTTGCATGAAGCATAATAAATTATTATCCAGCACTTTACCTTCACTCAGTATCATTTTGCTTTGAATGTTTCTTGTAAACAACACATTGTAGGAGTCTAGCTTTTAATCCAGTCCACTATCTGCTTCTGTTTTATGGGTGATTTCATCCCATTCACATTCATAGTTAAAATAATTAATTCTGTGTTTCTTGCCATCTAAGTTACCCTAAGTTATGCCTTTCTCTTTCATTCCCCTACAGCCTCCCTCCCAATATTTTGCGTCTGATCACCACCTTCTTCAGTCACCCCTGCCCTTTTCATTTCCCCTTTCCCCTCCCACTTCTCTGTGAGTTGTAACAAGTTTCTTTGTGAAACTAAATATGTATGATAATCCCTTTTTTTCATTTTTTTTATTAAAACTTTTTATTTGTATAACATATGTATGGGTAGTTGCCCAGCATTGATCTTTACAAAGCTTTCCATTACAAATTTTACCCACCAGTCCCTTCCCCTCCCCTAGATGGCAGGAAGTCCACTACATGTTAATAATGTTGAAATATTTGACAAGTTATGCAAGAAAAATCCTATCTACAAGAAAAAAAGAAAATCACATAAAGGCAACACAATGCAAGCAAATATCAATAGAGATCATGAAAATGTTATGTTGTCGTCCATATTTCATATACCTCTGTCTAGGTGTACATGGTTTTCTTCAGTGAACAATTGGAACTGGTTTGAGACAATTCTTAGTTGCAGAGAGCCTTGTCCATCAGAATTGATAATCATGTAATACTGTTGTTGCTGTGTATGATGATCTCCTGGTTCTGCTAGTTTCACTCAGCATCAGTTCATGCAAGTCTCTAAAGGCCTCTCTGAAATCATCCTGCTGATCATTTTTACAGTGCAATAATATTCCATAACATTCATATACCATAATTTATTCAGCCACTCTCCAATTGATGGGCATCCCTTCAGTTTCCAGTTTCTAGCCACTACAAAAAGGGCTGCCACAAACATTCTGGCACATGTGGGGGGGCCCTTTCCCTCCTCTAAGATCTCTTTGGGATATAGGCCCAGTAGAAACTGCTGGGTCAAAGGGTATGCACAGTTTGACAACTTTTTGAGCATAGCTCCAAATTGTTTTCCAGAATGGTTGGATCCATTCACAGTTACACCAACAATGTATTAGTGTCCCAGTTTTCCCACATCCCCTCCAACATTCATCGTTATCTTTTCCGGTCATTTTAGCCAATCTGACAGGTGTGTAGTCGTATCTCAGAGTTGTCTTAATTTGCATTTCTCTCATCAATAGTGATTTGGAGGAACTTTCCATATGATTAGAGATGGTTTTAATTTCATCATCTGAAAATTGTCTGTTCATAGCCCTTGACCACTTATCTATTGAAGAGTGGCTTGAATTCTCATATATATGAGACAAATTTCTATATATTTTAGAAATGAAGCCTTTATCAGAACCATTAAATGTAAAGATGATTTCCCATTTTGATGCTTCCCTCCTAATCTTGTCTGCATTTGTTTTATTTGTACAGAAACTTCTTAACTTAATATAATCAAAATTATCCATCTGGTATTCAATTAGGAGTTCCAGATCTTCTTTGGACATAAATTTATTCCATCTCCACAGGTCTGAGAGATACACTATATTATGTTCCTCTAACTTGCTTACAAAGTCCCTCTTTATATCTAGATCATGAACCCATTTAGATCTTATCTTGGTATGTGGTGTTAGGTATGGGTCAAGCCCTAATTTCTTCCACACTAGTTTCCAATTTTCCCAGCAGTTTTTGCCGAATAGTGAGTATTTATCCCAAAAGCTGGGGTCTTTGGGTTTATCGAACACTAGATTGTTAAGGTTATTGCCTAGATTTTCCTGATAACCTATCCTATGACTCTCATCGACTGCTCTATTTCTTAGCCAGTACCAAACGGTTTTGATCACCGCTGCTTTATAATATAGTTTTAGATCTGGTATAGCAAGGCCACCTTCATATGCCTGTTTTTTTCATTGATCCCCTTGAAATCCTTGACCTTTTGTTCTTCCAAATGAACTTTGCTACTAATTTTTCTAGATCTGTAAAATAATTTCTTGGGAGTTTGATTGGTATGCTACTAAATAAGTAGATTAGTTTGGGTAGTATTGCCATTTTTATTGTGTTCGCTGTGCCTACCCATGAGCACTTAATATTTTTCCAATTGATTAGGTCTGGTTTTATTTGTGTGGAAAGTGTTTTGTAGTTTAGATCGGTGAATTCTTTCAAAGGCTATTTTATCTTCTGATTCTAGGCCATTGGAGCAGTTTTCCTTTATGATTTCCTGTAACATAATATATAGGGAAGATGGTGGAGATCAGACAGGAGGTGCTATAACCTCCTCTAACCTTCCCTCAAACCAGCAACATATGAAGACTTTAGGCTGATTTTGAAGTAAAAAATAATCCACAATATCTGGAGGAGAACACATTTCTAGAAGAAGATACTCTGGAAGAACATTAAAACTCGTCTGTTTTAACTGGGGAGAGGAGTGGTCTGCTGAAACTAGACTGCAGCACAGGGAGACCAGGTCAGGGAGCTGGAGCAGGGAGCTGGAGAAGGGAACTGGAGCAGAGAGCTGGAACAGGAATCGGAACAGGAGTCGCAGCACTGTGTTTTTCTTTTCTTTCCTTTTTTTTTTTAATTTTATTTTATTTGCAAAACATATGTATGGGTAATTCTTCAACATTGTCCCTTACATAGCTTTCTCTGTTACAGATTTTTCCCCCAACTCCCCACCGCTCCCCTAGATGGCAGGATATCCACTACATGTTAAAATTCTTAGCAAATCCAATATATGTATACATATTTCCAAACATCATTGTTGTGCAAGAAAAATTGTATCTACACAAAAGACATATCAGATAAAGGAAACACGATGTAAGCAAACATCAATCAAGAGTATGAGCATGTTACGTTGTGGTCCACATTTCATATCCCTCTCTCTGGGTGTATATGGCTTTCTTGAGTGAACAATTAGAAGTGGTTTGAAACGTTTCGTTTTTGAAGAGAGCCATGTCCATCAGAATTGATTGTCATATAGTATTGTTGTTGCTGTGTATAATGATCTCCTGGCTCTGGTCATTTCACTCAGCATCAGTTCATGCAAGTCTCTCCAGGCCTCTCTGAAATCGTCCTGCTGGTCATTTCTTACAGAACAATAATATTCCATAATATTGATATACCATAATTTGTTCAGCCATTCTCCAATTGAAGGACATCTATTCAGTTTCCAGTTTCTAGCCACTACAAAAAGGGCTGCCACAAACATTTTTGCACATGTGGGGCCCTTTCCTTCCTTTATGATATCTTTGGGATATGAGCCCAATAGAAATACTGCTTGGTCAAAGGGTATGCACAGCTTGATAACTTTTTGAGCAAAGTTCCAAATTGCTCTCCAGAATAGCTGTATCTGTTCACAGCTCCACGAACAATGAATCATTGTACCAGCCTTCCCACATCCCCTCCAACGTTCATCATTAACTTTTCCTGTCATTTTAGCCAATCTGACAGGTGTGTAGTAGTACCTCAGGTTTGTTTTGATTTGCATTTCTCTGATCAATAGTGATTTGGAGCACCTTTTCATATGACTACAAATAGTTTTAATTTCATCCTCTGAAAATTATCTGTTCATATCCTTTGACCATTTATAGATTGAAGAATGGCTTGAATTTTTATAAGTATGAGACAATTCTCTATATATTTTAGAGATGAGACCTTTATCAGAACCCTTAAATGTAAAGATGATTTCCCAATTTATTTCTTCCTTCCTAATCTTGACTGCCTTGGTTTTGTTTGTACAAAAACTTTTTAACTTAATATAGTCAAAGTTATCTATCTGGTTTTCAATTAAGAGATGCAGTTCCTCTTTGGACATAAATTTATTCCATCTCCATAGGTCTGAGAGGTAAACTATATTACGTTCCTCTAATTTACTTATAGTTTCACTCTTTATATCCAGATCATGAACCCAATTAGATCTTACCTTGGTATGTGGTGTTAGATGTGGGTCAAGCTCTAATTTCTTCCACACTACTTTCCAATTTTCCCAGCAGTTTTTGTCAAATAGTGAGTACTTATCCCATAAGCTGGGGTCTTTGGGTTTATCAAAAACCAAATTGCTTTAGTTATTGCCTAGTTTGTCTGGTGATTCTATCCTATTCCACTGATCAACTACTCTATTTCTTAGCCAGTATCAAATGGTTTTGATGACCGCTGCTTTGTAATATAGTTTTAGATCTGGTACAGTTAGTCCACCATCATCAGCCTTTTTTTTTCATTAATTCTCTTGAAACTCTTGAACTTTTTTCTCCAAATGACTTTTGCTACTATTTTTTCTACATCTGCAAGATAATTACTTGGGAATTTGATTCTTATGGCACTAAATAAGTAAATTAGTTTGGGTAGTATTGTCATTTTTATTATATTCGGTCGGCGTACCCATGAGCATTTTAAGTTTTTCCAATTGACTAGGTCTGATTTTATTTTTGTGGAAAGTGTTTTGTACTTTAGTTCATATAGTTCCTCACTTTCCCTTGGCAGATAAATTCCCAAATATTTTATACTATCAACAGTTATTTTGAATGGAATTTCTTTTTGTATCTCTTGTTGCTGAACTTTATTGGTAATATATAAAAATGCTGATGATTTATGTGATTTTATTTTGTATCCTGAAACTTTGCTAAAGTTGTGAATTGTTTCTAATCATTTTTTATTTGAGTCTTTAGGATTCTCTACGTATATCATCATGTCATCAGCAAAGAGTGATAATTTGGTTTCCTCATTACTTACTCCAATTCCTTCAATCTATCTTTCTTCTCTTACTGCCAAACCTAACATTTCTAAGACAATATTTAATAATAATGGTGACAGTGGGCAGCCTTGTTTCATAGTATTACTATCTATTTCTCCTTGCATCTTAGTTTCTCCTCTAGGAATTTGGATGCTATACCACTTGGTGCATATATGTTTAGTATTGATACCGCTTCATTGTCTATGGTACACTTTAGTAAAATATAATTTCCTTCCGTATCTCTTTTAATTAGATCTATTTTTGTTTTTACTTCATCTGAGATAAGGATTGCTACCCCTGCCTTTCTTTGTTCACCTGAAGCATAGAAGATTCTGTTCCAGCCCTTTACCTTCACTCTGTAAGTATCTCTGTGTTTTAGATGTGTTTCTTGTAAACAACGTATTGTAGGATTTGGGGTTTTAATCCAGTCTGCTACCTGATTCCATTTTATGGGAGAGTTAATCCCATTCACATTCACAGTTAAAATAACTATATCTGTATTCCCTGCCATCTTATTTACACAGAATTATGATTTTCTCTTCCCTTTCCCCTCTCTTCCTTTCCCCCTCCCCAGTACTTTGTTTTTAATAATCACCTCCCACCAATGGTCCTCCCCTCTATACCTTCCCTTCATACCTTTCCCCTAATCCTTCTATTAGTCTATCCCTTTTCTTTCTTCCTTTCCCTTCCACCTTCCCACAAGGAGGGTCAGGCCTTTCTTTGAGGCCAAATGTGTCTGATATACTCTGTTAGAGTCCAATCTAATGAGAGTAAGGTTTACACAATACTCATTGCCCTCCCTACTTTCCCTCAATTATATTCGATCTTCTATGTCTCTTTATGAGATTTTGCCTTATTTTACCTCCTTTATTTTTACTTTATTTTGCCTCCTTTCCCCGCCTTTTTATTTTCAGTATGGTTTCCCTTCCACCTCTAATTTCTTTTCCATTATTATCAAGGAAAAGTTGAATTATACCCCCATTCTTTAAGTATCCCCATAGTAGAAATATAGTTCTCAAGAGTTGTTTCCTTTTTAGCTTTTTATGCTTCTCTTGAGTTCTGTATTTGGAGGTCAAATTTTTTGTTCAGATCTGGTCTTTTCATTAGAAATAGGAGAAATTCTCCTGTATAATTGAATGAGCATCTTCTTCCCTGGAAGATGATGCTCATTCTAGCTGAATAACTTATTCTTGGCTGTAATCCAAGTTCTTTTGTTTTTCGGAATATCAGATTCCAAGCCCTTCGATCCTTTAATGTGGAAGCTGACAGATCTTGTGTAATTGTAATTACATTTCCTTGGTATTTGAACTGTTTCTTTCTAGTTGCTTGTAATATCCTTTCCTTGGTGCAATAGTTTTGAAATTTGGCCACAATATTTCTTGGGGTTTTAATTTTGGGGTCTCTTTCAGGAGGTGATCGGTGAATTCTTTCAATGCCAATTTTGCCATTTGATTCTAAAACACCAGGGCAATTCTCTTTCATGATTTCCTGGAAGATAGCATCAAGGTTCTTTTTTTTCATTGTGGCTTTCAGGGAGTCTGATAATCCTTAGATTGTCTCTCCTTGATCTGTTTTCCAAGTCAGTTGTTTTTCCTAGGAGATATTTCATATTTTCTTCTATTTTTTCATTTTTTTGTTTTTGTTTGACTGATTCTTGAAGCCTTGTTGAGTCATTTACTTCTATTTGTTCAATTTTAATTTTAAAAGTATTATTTCCTTCAGTTATCTTTTTTAGCTCCTTTTGTAGCTGGCCAGTTGAATTTCTTGATTCAATGCATTCTTTTTCCATTTTGCCAGTTTTATTTTTCAGTGAATTGTTGTCTTTTTCCAATTCACCAGTCCTGTTTTCCAGTTTTTGATATCTCTGTTGCACTGATCTCAATTTATTTTTCCATTCTTCTTCTAGCTCTCTTTTCAGACTCTTTATGCAATCTTCCAGGTAAGCCTTCTGAAAGGGAGACCAGCTTAAGTCCGCCTTTGTGGCTTCATCTGGGATTGTTTTCAGAATCTCAGGATCTGGGGACTGCTCTATTTTTTCTCTGTAAAAGCTGTTATGGTGAGAGCTCTCTTCTGCTTTTTATTCATGCTTTTGAGATGAGGTATCAGTCACCAGCAGCGGTTCTGCAGTGGTTTCAATTTGCCCTGGGGCATTTCGCCGAGTTGATTTCCGGTCTGAGGCTGGGCAGCTAAATCCGCACTAGGACTACATTTTCAGCTGCTCTCAACCACCCTTTACAAAAGGTAGATCTGCCAAAGCACCTGCCAGCAAGCAGAGCAAAGTGGCCCAGGCGTCTCCCAGGGGCTTCCTGGGTGCTTAAACACAGCCTCTGTCTGACTTCTACCCCGGCTGCACTCTGGCATCTGATCGAGGCCAGTGGCCGATCCCCTGAGGCTAACCTTTTCTGGAGTTTTTTCAAAGTAGATTTTTGATAGAAGTGTGTTGTAGTCCAAGTGTTTGGTGGAGCCCTCACTCCAAAACCAGTTCGGAGGCTCAATTTGTCTTGTTCTGAGGGAAGATCTCAAGAGCTCACAGAGAATGCTGTCTGCAGTTCGCCATCTTGGCTCTGCCCCCCTGCATAGATAATTTTCAACATTAACCCTTGGAAAACCTTGTGTTTCAATTTTTCCCTCCCTTGCCTCCATCCACTCTCCTAGAAGGCAAGTAATCCAATATATGTTGAACACGAACAATTCTATATATATATTCCTACAATTATCATGCTGAACCAAAAAAAAAAATGCAGGTCAAAAAGGGGAAAAAAGAGAAAGAAAACAAAATGCTAGTGAAGAACATCAAATATAGTGAGAACACTATGTTGTGATCCACACTCAAGTCTCACAATCCTCTCTCTGGGTGTAGATGACTCTCTTCATCACAAGATCATTGGAACGTGCCTCAATCACCTCATTGTCAGCAGTCACATTCATCAGAATTGATCATCATAATGTTGATTTTGCCGTGTACAATAATCATGTGGATCTGCTCATTTCACTTTGTATCAATTCATGCAAGTCTCTCCAGTCTACTCTAAAATCATCCTCCTGATCATTTCTTATAGAACAATAATATTCCATAATGATACACTATAACTTATTCAGTCATTCTCCAATTTATGGGCATCCACTCAGCTTCTAGTTTCTTGGCACTACAAAAAGGGGTGCCACAAACCTTTTTGCACTATGAGGGTCCCTTTTCCTCCTCTAAGATCTCTTTGTGCTATAAGCCCAGTAGAAACATTTTTGGATTGTTGGATCAAAGGGTATTTTCAGTTTGGTAACTTTTTGAGGATAGTTTCAAATTGCTCTCCAGAATGGTTGGATCCATTCACAGTACCACCAACAATATATTAGTGTCCCAGTTGAAATCATTCTTCTAATCATTTCTTTTTTTTATTATTAAAGCTTTTTATTTCTATAAAATATGTATGGGTAGTTCCCCAGCATTGATCATTACAAAGCTTTATATTACAAATTTTACCCCCAGTCCCCTCCCCTCCCCTAGATGGCAGGAAGTCCACTATATGTTAATAATGTTGAAATACTTGACAAGTTATGCAAGAAAAATCCTATCTACAAGAAAAAAAAAGAAAATCAGAGAAAGGCAACACAATGCAAGCAAATATCAATAGAGAACATGAAAATGTTACGTTGTGGTCCATATTTCATATCCCTATCTCTGGGTGTATATGGTTTTCTTCAGTTAACAATTGGAACTGGTTTGAGACAATTCTTTGTTACAGAGAGCCATGTCCATCAGAATTGATCATCATGTAATACTGTTGTTGCTGTGTATGATGATCTCCTGGTTCTACTTGTTTCACTCAGCATCAGTTCATGCAAGTCCCTTGAGGCCTCTCTGAAATTGTCCTGCTGGTCATTTCTTACAGGGCAATAATATTCCATAACATTCATATACCAAAATTTATTGAGCCACTCTCCAATTGATGGGCATCCCTTCCGTTTCCAGTTTCTAGCCACTACAAAAAGGGCTGCCACAAATATTCTGGCACATGTGGTTCCCTTTCCCTCCTCTAAGATCTCTTTGGGATACAGGCCCAGTAGAAACACTGCTGGGTCAAAGGGTATGCACAGTTTGATAACTTTTTGAGCATAGCTCCAAATTGCTCTCCAGAATGGTTGGATCTGTTCACAGTTCCACCAACAATGCATCAGTGTCCCAGATTTCCCACATCCCCTCCTACATTCATTGTTATCTTTTCCTGTCATTTTAGCCAATCTGACAGGTGTGTACTGGTACCTCAGAGTTGTCTTAATTTGCATTTCTCTATTTTCTAATTTGTATTTCTCTATTCTATTTTATTTGCATTCCTCTATTCTAATTTGTATTTCTCTGGGACACAATACTCATTGCCCTCCCTTCTTTCCCTCAATTATATTAGATCTTCTATGACTCTTTATGAGATTTTGCCTTATTTTACCTCCTTTATTTTTACTTTA
>JAJPUD010035901.1:0-10098 GCA_023553655.1 Myrmecobius fasciatus | reverse complement strand
CTAGGGGATACATTTTTCTTTTGCTCACAGTAAAGCATAAAGATTGTCTACTAAGTTATCAAGGGAGAAGCCATGGCTCCAGTTAACCAGCAAATGTCATGATCTGGAAAGGTTAGGGTGGAAAGAAAAAGCAAAGGAAGAAATAGTCACTTTTCTGGTTTTTCTTCCCACTATAAGAATGTAGTCAGAGATGATTCTATCTAGATAATTGGTTGTTCCAGGAGGTGTGAAACATACTTCTACTTCACTTCCTTGTTTTGAAGATTGGACCTTCAAGCCAGTGCTGTCAAAGTCAAATAGAAATGGGAGCCATTAAATCATACATCCTTGCATGGTGTCAATAATACTATGACAACTTTAAAATGTCAGGCTATCTAGATTTTACTGTATTTTTATCTTGTTAAATATTTCTCAATTTCATTTTAGTCTGGTTGGGGCTACACTGACAAGTATTATGGGCTGTATGTATATATTTGACACCTCTGTTTAAAGCCACTAGAACTCATTTCACTGAAGACTCAATTATTTATTAATAAAATCAAAATTATAAACTCCTCTCACCCCATAGGTAAGGAAAGCTTAGCTGCAGTATTTTGTCTAGAAGCTTAAACCTTTGATTTCTTTTAATTCTGTGTGTTCCAAACTGTTCAACCACAATTATTCTGCAGCCACACTTTGTTCCCGTAAAATGAAATTCCTACTCAAGTTTGCTGCTACTTCTGCCCTACTGCTGGTGGTTGCTTGCACAGGGTCAAATAGTGTCTGAAGCCAGTCTTTAACTCACAAAGATGAATCTTCCTGACATTAAAGGGCTGCTTCACCAATCACTTTTTTATTCTTGCTTTTAAATATAAATTCATTTAACTGGCAGACCCAGAGGAAAGTAGTATGAACCTGATTCACATGTTTTTCTTGTTTATTACAACGAAGTACAAAAAAGTGATGAATAATTAAAATTGATAAGAACTGATTAGAATCAAAGAATACTTTGTAACTCTAAATCAGATCAAAACTTGGGACAGGGAATTTGATACTGCCAAAAAGAGGAACTGGCTTCTAAAAGCAAACTAAATGCCTGTGGACACCAGTAAACTGGATGGATGGTCTGTATTCTGAAAAAGGCCAGACCCTATAGACAGACCTTTCCTTATCAAAAGAAAGCAACAACACATTTGAGGTTTTTCCTTCCTCCTACTGGATTCTGAGAGCTTGCCTTTTTTGCTGAGAGATACAAATTTTAGAGATGAGAGAGAGAAAGAGAGAGAAAGAGAGAGAGAAAGAGATAGAGAGAGAGAAGGAGGGAGAGGTGGGCACCGACACAGAAACACAGAAAAGACACAGACAGCTGGGTGGAGCTAAGACACCTCACCTTTTCTAATTGTCTTTTTTTTAATTAAAGCTTTTTATTTACAAAACATATACATGGGTAATTTTTCAACACAGACCTTTGCAAAACTTTCAGTTCCAAATTTTTCCCTCCTTTCCCCCACTCCCTCCCTTAGATGGCAGGCCATCCAATACATGTCAAATATATTAAAATATATGTTAAAAGCAATATGTATATATATATATATATATATATATATAGTTATATTGCTGCACAAGAAAAATTGGATCTAGAAAGAAAAAAAACCTGAGAATGAAAACAAAATGCAAGCAAACTTTGATTGACTTTTTGTCCAGAAAGGAAATAATTTCATGGTGCTGTAGTTACACTGCTGAATTTAATCTACAAACACAAATCAGGCAGCAATGTACTTGTGTCTACATTGCTGCCCGGTTTATATTAGTAAATCATGGTTAAGAGAAAGAATTTTTTCTCTTCCTGAAAGACATTGTATTTATCAGGGATTTTTCCTCTGTCAGTGACACTAATATTAATAGAATAACAGATTGACTCTACTCCCAGTCTTAAGCTTTGTCTGTATCATACATTACAAAATATATTATACAAAGTATGCCCCAGAGCCAGATCAATTTGAGAATCACCTCATGTCCTGACATGTTACAAAATATCTGAAATTTTGGGTGATCCCAGTGTTCATCTATGGAGAAAATAAGGGGGAACTTAAAGTCAGCAGAGAAAAGAGCCAGAAGGCTGTAGCCACATGGAAATGTCTTAAAGTACACATTTCCAGTAAATGGATTTCTCAGGACTCACTTGTTCCCTGGAGAAAAATGGCCTCGTGGTTAAGGAATTTGGTATCCATTGAAGGATTGGGACAAAAATGAATAAAGTCTTCTCAACTCAGAGCTTCAGCATCTGATATATGGGGAATTAGAAAGGTTCTAAATGGAATCTGTCAATAATATCATTGTCCTTATCAGATTCCAAGTTAATGATATTTCTATTGTGCTGAAGGACTTCAGATTAAGAACAAAGATTTCTAGAAAAAAATGTGACCTTGCCCACGTGCCCTTTTCTGTCTCATCAAGAATAGAATTACAGGAATTTTGAGGGTTGGAATGGAGAAACCAGAGACAAAAAGTATGTCTCAACTCCCTATTGTACCCATTATAACATTGTATTTCTCCATATTGTCACTTGGGTCATTAGTTGTATGTATTATTTCTCTACATATTTATTCTGAATAGCTCTTCTGATGCCCATAAGGGATATACTTTGGGCTGTGTATTAGATTTAAATTGATCTAATATCTATAAATTCTTTTTTGTAATAAATATTAGTGAACTTCCAGGAGGCTTCTGAGACATGGTTTTATATGTGCATTGCTATTTCTATTGGCTTGTCTCTCTGAAAATTCCATGGAGTATATCAAGCCTACCCAAACCTTCTCAGAGGCTAATATAGGGCAGCTTAAAGCCCAATTTTGTGTGGCTGTTCATACTTACATGCAAAATGTAGATATTTAGACTAAAGGAATTGAAATGGAGAGTGGTTGTCTCATAGTGGCTCCAACTATTTTTTCCTAGTTCACTCTCTCTTCACTTGTCAGACTGAGGGATCTTACAGTCTGAGGATCTTAGTGGTATAAACCTATGCAGCCCTTTGAAATATATTGGAATGCAATTTTACAATTGGGTTTAAGGGGTAAAGTAGGCCGACTATAAAAAAAAATCAGGAATTGATGGGGAGTTCAAGGATACTTTAAAACTTAAATTAGATAGGGACTTGGGATAGACTCTTTGATCCTGATGGCAGGATGAAGTGAGTTCAAAAGACTGAGTAAATACCTATGGATTCTCATTAGCTGGCTGTCAGGTTTTGGTTCCATAAGTGCTAAGTCCCTGGGACTTAGACTCTAGGAAGTGACAGATCTTTCATTATGGGGGAAAAAGCTGCAGCATAGATGAGTTGTTTTTGTTTTTACTTTTTTCTCTGGCCTTATGACTGAATTATAAGGAACTCATTTTCTTAGTTAAAAACAAAAAAAGCTCAATCTCTGGGTTATAAACTGAAAGAAAGAGAGAGAGAGGGAGAGGGAGAGAGAGAGAGAGAGAGAGAGAGAGAGAGAGAGAGAGAGAGAGAGAGAGATGGCAGGTCAGAATTGTTTCCTCTTCAGATGGGGAAAAAAGAGAAGAGACAATTAACCAGTGTGTGGCAGTAGTTATATAACACACAATTAGGAAAAATAGTGGTACAAAGAACCCCAATTTCAACATTCAGGAGAGAATAGCCCCCATACGGCCATTCTAGAGAAACACAATGTTATTATGTGAAGACATAGATGTAGCATGAGACATAGATTCAGCCCTTTGAGGCATGTTCCCCAGTCACAATTCTTCCTCATGTAATCCTTGCTCCTTGTGTGTGCTGACCACGTGAGCTCCCTGTCTGTACCACCTTTTTCTTTTTATGTATCATTCTTTTATTGGGTTTTCTTGTAAGATTATGACCCAGATGTATATTCAAAAAATTATTTTCCTATTCTTCTAACTAGGATATTTTATTCAGATGTACTTTGAAATAATGGTTTCCTTTAAAGGATTGTTTAAAATTGGTGAACTACAGTTTTGAGTGGATATGGATCTATTTTATAAAATTTTGATGGTGAAAGAAATCACTCATTATAGTTTTTCATTGAATTTCTTGATCATTATTCAATCTAACACAAATTCAGTATTTTTGCTGAAGTAAGTATGTGGGATTAAATGCTTTCAAATCAGATAAACTTTTCTTGGAGATTGAGACAAGAAGAAGCTTCTGGTATATTGTAAATAAATACTTTGAGAAATATACAATCTTATAGCTGTTAGAGTCCTTGCAGGTGATAATAGATAGTATTTACACATATCATCTCATTTTATCCTCACAATAACTCCGGGAAGAAGATGCTAATATTTTCATTTTTTATTGATGAGGAAACTGAAGCAGGAAGAAGTCAAGCGACTTGCCTGAAAAGAACCTTTGATAACTGATTTTAAAGAGCAACAGTGTTGAAGAGGTGTCCATTTGTTTTCCTAAAATACCATTTCCTCCTCTTAGTTTAGTGGAGAGCCAGGTCAAGCTGAACTACTTCACCTTTTTTGTTGACATTTTTGTCAGTGCCATGTTGAGGTTACACAACTGTCTGGTTTATATTTGTAAATTCTGGGATTAGCAGGAAGAATTTTTGCTCTTTCTGAAAGTCATATCTCTGAGAGATTTGCCTTCTGTCTAAGCTGCTGATATTAACTGAATAGTAAATATAGTTAAGTCTAACTCCAACCTTGGATCTTGTTGATCCATCTTGTTGATGCCAGTACATATTGTCATGTCCCAGATCCTGTTCTTAGTGTTACCTTATGTCCTGTTCCTTTGACCAAACATTTCAAATTCTAGGTGACTCTAGATTCCTTGTGGTATATTGCAGGGAAAAAAGAAAGCTAGGACACAGATGAGATAGGAGCTTGATACTACAGCCATGAAGATAAAGTTGAGACCTCTGTAAAATAAAAATATCTGATCTGTAGCCGAGACTTATTTAATTCTAAGAGAAATCACAGCAAATTCAAAATACATGATGCCTATGGCAAGATGATTAGGTAGTTTCTCAGTTCTGGGATTTAATGAGACATTGGACTCTGAGACACTGGAGAATTAATGACCTTATGTGGCATCCAAATTGCTGCCACAACTCCAGATGTTTGCATGGCAGTCAAGGATTCAAAAAATGAATCCTGGAGGAAACTGGAATTCTGGCACTCAGGATGTCCTCAAATTTTTTGTTTGAAAATAATATAATTTTGGCATTAGGAATGATAATACTTCATTTTATAGAAAAAGAATTGAAGTCCTAAGAGAATTGACTTATCCATTGCTCTACAGCTAGCCAGAGGGAAAAAGCAGAGCTAGAAATCCATTCTCCCAACTTGAACTACCCATTAGACCACCTATTCAGAACTGGGAGAAAATGCATTGCTCTTAAACTTGCTAGTATAAAAGACTGTCGTGGTATTTATGCAACAGGGTTGAGAGACTTTCTATGTGCATGTTTTTGAGTGAAAGTGATATAAATGAAGGCTGTAGTGGGAGGACATAGATTGGGCATTAGAGGAGGTATTTTGTATTGAAATAATTCTAACAACTCTACATCAGTGACTTTTACTCATCAATCTGAATCTCCAAGTAAAAATGCATCTAATAGATAGTGAATTTTTCCTGACAGAGAGTTCTTTCAACTGGTAAATTTCTGTTGCCTTTCTTTCCCACCTATCCACCGAGCCCGTGCTCACACACACACACACACACACACACACACACACACACACACCTTTTTCTTGTCTGATAAAATGAATATTAAACTCAAATAGTTTTTCCCTCTTTTCTAATATACTTTTTGTTTCTATCAGTGACTTACTCTAGATAAAAAATAGGATCTATCCAAATTACTTTTTAAACTGTTGGCTTATTTACAAATGGGAAGTGACAACACAAATAGCCAGTGAATATTTGGAATTCTGTAGAAATATGTTAAAAACAAAACAAACAAAACACCTCAAGATTCTAACCTGGCTCCAAAATGTCAGACTTTTCTTGTGGCAGGGGGATAACTCAATTAACAGAGAATTTAATAGGTTTGATTAAATCATTTTAATAAGTATTCTAATGCAGAAAAAGGCTGAAACAACTGAATCTGGGCAATTAACACTGGAGATATGAGAGAACAGATTTAAATGATGGAAGGGGGCTTGGCAATAAAGACCTGCTTCCCCAGAGACAATTAGCCCTGGGAAATATTATTTGCTACATTGATTTCTTCTGTACAGTTAAAAATACTTATGAGTTTATGAATGTCTATATATCTACATATGTATATATACATGTGTGTATACATATACATAAATATACGTACATATATGCATATACATGTATGTGTTATGAATTGGCAAAAATCTACTTTCCCTCTTCCACTTCAACATTTCTTTCCATTCAAATGAAAATGAAAGAGAAAGAAAAGTCTTATGTATAGTGGTATAGTTAACATAGTTAAGCAAAATAAATTTCCCTATTGGTCATGTTCTACTCTCTGAGTTTTTCATCTTTCTGTCAGAAGATAAGAAGTGTCTTTCATTATTAGCCTTTTGGATCATTAGTCAAATCAGAGTTTCTAAGTCTTTCATTATTTTCTGTATTCTATTATTGTCATTGAATGACTTATTTTCCAGGTTCTGTTCACTTCACTCTGTCACTATTTCCCAAATTTCTCTGAAAGTCATCTGTCATGTTTTAAAGCATAATAGTATTCCATTACATTTATATACTATATTATATTCAGTTATGGTTCAATTTATGTATATCTCTCACAGATTCTCATTCTTTGCAACCTCAATAAGAGCTTTAATATTTTGTACATTTGTTAATTTTGTTCACTTAGGACTGATGCTTCCCTTAATGTCTTCCCTCTTCTCCTTTATTTTTTTCTCTTCTATATTGAATGAAGTAAGGTATCGGCACTTCTCTTGGTCTATCTGTCTGTTTTTCTCTGTCTGTGTGGACTAGCAACATGAACTCTTTGCTATACAATCATTGCAAATTAGTTGGTTTGTACATCTCCAATGGGAAGAGGCTTGTCACTCTCAGAAGCCATCTGTTTCCCATCATATAAAGTCTCATGCACAGTATGGGACTATAAAGATGGAGCACTATATTTATCTCCAGTAGAGATTTGAGGCTCAGAGGAGAAAATAGTTTTCCTGTGTTTTCTATGAAAATAGATAGTTTTCATATCTATGAATTTCTGTTAGTCCTTCATATGTTTTTTTCTTTTTATATTTTTTTCATTTATTTCATTAAATATTTCTCAATTACATTTCAGAATTTTTAATACTCACTTTCCCCCTACTTAATAGCATTTTATTTTTCACAATTACTGTAAAGATGGTTTTCAATATTTACTTTTATAGGATTATGATTTCATTTTTCCTCCCTCCCAAGATACCAAGCAATCTGATATAAGTTGTACATGTACAATCATATTAAACATAACACTAACTTTGTAAAATTTTGAGTTCCAAATTCTTTCCCTCCCTTTTGTCTTTCTCCCACACCTTGAAAAGACAAACAAAATGATATTGATTATACATGTGAAGTCATGCAAAACACATTTCCAAATTAACTATGTTGCAAAAAGAAAAAGAGAATAAAGAGAAGTGGGAAGACATAAGCACTGACAAGCAGGAAAGTATTCTTGCAGAATGTGGGACTTAAGAAAAATCTTTTTTTTTATTAAAGCTTTTTTTTGCATGACGTATGTATGGGTAATTTTTAAACATTTACCCTTACAAAGCTTTCCATTACAAATTTTCTCCCCTATTCCCCTCCCCTTCCCTAGATGGCAGGAAGTCCACTATATGTTAATTATATTAAAATATTTGACAAGTCGAATATAGTCCTTCATATGTTTTATATTTTCTGTAGAACAAAATAAAATTTTATGATTTGTGTGTAATATTCATTATTAATTTGAAAATTGCATTGTATCTCTTTTTTAAAAGAAACGGAAGACATCTACATCTGGAAAAATCCAGATATAAGTTACATTCTGAAATTCCTAAGAAAGATGCTGTTAAGAAGTGGAAGGGTCAAATAAATCAATATTCTCATTTAACATATATATGTATGTGTATATATATGTGTGTGTGTGTGTGTGTGTATATATATATATACACATTTGCTTTTTTGCTGAGGCAATTGGGGTTAAGTGACTTGCCCAAGGTCACACAGCTATGAGTGTTAAGTGTCGGAGGTTAGATTTGAACTCAGGTCTTCCTGATTTCAGGGATGGTGCTCTATCTACTGCGCCACCTAGGTGCCCCTTCCAGATCCTGAGGTTCCAAAGTTTACCTTGGATGATGTCATGAGACCAAGGATATTTTACAAAATACCTCTAACACTGAATCCTGTCTATATACACTCAAAGAGAAGGAAAACTGGAACACGGGTTACATGTACTTTTAGTTAGGTCTTTAGAAAAAAAAAATAGGACCAAGAACACTGCTCCAACATCTTCTCTCAACTTGATCTTTTTCTAAAGCCACCTATCATCTAGCCAAACTCTCTGGTCCATTTATTTTCACTTTGTTTATCTGATGATATATGGTAACATTGTTTGAAAGGCATTGCCAAATATTTTGTTAAAATCCAGGCATCCTTTTGTGATTTCCCTATGGTTTTTCAAGTAACTATCAGACCCGCCCCCCCAAAAAAAACCCACCCCCAACAACAACAACAGTAACAAAAATCAAACAAATGAGATTAGTATAGTGTATATTTTGAGAGAAAACTATGCTTGCTGAATGAGATTACCACTGATAAAACTCTTGGATTTGGTTCAAAGAGAGAATATCAGACTACTTACTTTGATACAGACACTTGTCTCACCCTATAGGGAAGTAGGAGGGGTAAGGGGAAAGGAAAGTGGGAGGCTAATAAAAGGGAGAACAAAAGTAGAAGAAGTAAAGTATGAAGTGAGGGGCTATATAAAAAGGGAAGAGTGTTTGAGGGAGATGGTGGTCAGAAACAAAACATTAGGGAGGGGGGAAAGAGGGAAAAGAAAGAGAAAAGTATAATGGGGAAAATAAGATAGTGGGAAATACAGAATTAGTCATGTTAATTGTGAATGTGAATGGGATGAATTCTCCCATAAAATGGAAGCAGTTAGCAGACTGGGTTAAAAGCCAAAATCTTATAATCTGTTGTTTACAAGAAACACTAGTAAAACAGCAATACATATAGAGTAAAGGTAAAAGACTGTAACAGAATCTTTTATGCTTCAACTGAAGTAAAAAAAAAAAAAAAAAGCAGGGGTAGTTATCCTGATCTCAGATCAAGCAAAAGCAAAAATAGATCTGATTAAAAGCAATAAAGAGGGAAAGTACATTTTGCTAAAAGGTGTCATAGATAATGAAGTAATATCAATACTGAACATATATGCACCAAATGGTATAGCATCAAAATTCCTAGAGAAGTTAAGAGAGTTGCAAGAAGAAATAGACAACAAACTATACTGATGGGGGATCTCAACCTTGCTCTCTCAGAACTGGATAAAATGAATCACAAAATAAATAAGAAAGAGGTTAAGGAGGTAAATAAAATTTTAGAAAAGTTAGGTCTGATAGATCTTTGGAGAAAATTGAATGGAGACAATAAGGAATATACATTTTCTCAGCAGTACATGGAACCTTCACAAAAATTGACCATGTATTAAGGCATAAAAACTTCAAAATCAAATGCAGAAACAGTAATTGCATATTTTTTCAGATCATGATACAATAAAAATTACATGTAATAAAGAAAAATTATTGGAAACTAAATAATTCAGTCCTAAATGATGAGTGGGTGAAACAACAAATCATAGACATAATCAATAATTTCATCCAAGAGAATAATAGTAATGAGACAACACACCAAAATTTATGGGATGCAGCCAAAGCAATTCTTAGGGGACATCTATGTCTCTAGATGCTTACTTGCCTAAAATGGAAAAACAGATCAATTAATTGGACATGCAACTATAAAAGCTAGAAAAAGAACAAGTTAAAAATCCCCAATTAAATACCAAATTTGAAATTCTGAAAATGAAAGGAGAAATTTAAAAAATTGAAAGAAAACTATTGAACTAACAAACAAAACTGAGTTGGTTTTATGAAAAAAAA